>JANHFL010006104.1:0-13235 GCA_032468155.1 Oxyrhabdium leporinum
GCTGGTGTTTTGCCAGCCTGCAATGAGTGAAAGATAGGAGGCTAAGGTTCCCATGGTACAGCTGGTGATATGCCACCATACCAGCCTGCATGTATAATCCATACAGTTTCTAACAAAGAAGTCCTGGACTGAACCTCACCAAAAATATTAGTTGAAGCCAAGATCACCAAACAGAGGCTGTCATACTTTGGTCATGTCAGGAGAACTGACTAACTCAAACAATCAATCATGCTGGGAGTGATAACAGAAAAAAAAGAAAGGGGCACCCTAGCATACACTGGCTGGACACTATAAAAGCTGACACCGAGATAACCACGGCACACCTGAAAGAGGCAGACAGAGCAGCATTGAGAGTGCTGGTCCATAGAGTGGCTGAGGGTTGGACATGACTCAATGGCTGACAATGATGACAACTGGTCTCTAAGCTTCTGCCAAACCAGTTCTCATAGTAATTATACACTTATTTAAATAAGAGGTTGTCAAGATATAAATGCCTTGCCTTTCATTCTGTTCCTAGTGAATTGAATCCTCCCTTGCTTTAAAACTTTCACTATAATGAAAAAAATGAAGTTTTTATAATGAAGCTTCTCTCACTACTCTTAATTACAGTAACTTTCTAGCAATGCTGCTGAGAATAAATCCTATTCTAAAGAAATAATTGGAGAAATGTTCATGCTCTAGGCATGAAACTGGCTAGGTGACCTTGGGCTACTCATTCTCTCTGAGTCCAACTCACCTCACAGGGTTGTTGTTGTAGGAAAAAGTTTTATTTATGTTTGCTGCCTTATTTATAGAGACAAAAAAGGCAGGATATAAATAAATAAACAAATAAAGTAATCATGTATTTTGAACCATGTGTCAGTTTCATTTTTCCTTCTCAATATTGTATATCTTGATGTAAAAAGAAAAGCAATGGAGGTTTTCAGGAGGTATCAGCATCTAAGAAGGGCACTAGAGGGAAAACAGCATTTCAGAATTTAGCATTCTGTTCTGAAAAAGAGGACCTGGTAACCAAAAATGCAGTACCTCTTAAGAAAGGAAAAGAAAATAGTCATCAAGTATCAGATATTTGTTGTGTACCATCAGATAACTAATCTTCTCAAGCCCATTACTCATTCTGACATTATGCTATGTCATTTCATTTCTTTAAACTTATATTGTAGGCAACCAAGGATTTGTAAAGTAAAGCATTCTTTAAATATTTTAATGTTTCCTTTTATAAAGTTATAACATAATCTCATTAAATTATTATTTTTTGTCTTTGCACTTCAATACATTCTTACAAATCATTATCACAGTAGCTCTCAGAAGTTTCTTGAGTATTGTAAAATTAAAAAGGATTAGAACATAACAAGACATTTTCCATTAACATCTTCATTATATTCTGTAGGAAGAAGCAATTTGGATTTGAAATGCATTACTGTTTATTTGATGAATTAACCGAGTAATTTGCAAGTATGGACAAGTTTGTTCCTTTAAAAACCACTGCAGGTTAATTAAAATACCTCATTTATTCATTTTAAGTTACAGAACATTTTGTAACATTGTATTAAAACAATAAGGTCAATTTTACCACTTTTTTTCAATTGTTTACCCTTTCTTCACTCTCCTCTCATACTGATCTCATTCTTTTCTTACTGTTTTGTCTTCTTACTTTCATCACCAACTTTTTCATATGAAAATTTACCTAGGAAAAAGGGGTTAGTCTATTTCTGAACTCCCTGAGTGAACTAAAACTCTGTGCTACCCAGTATTTTGGGTTTTCTCTACTTGGAACAGTTTCAAAGAAGGAAACATTACACTGAGGCATATTCAATCCATTGTTTGGGCAGACTACATGATTCATTGAACAAATAGTGTGGCAGATTAATCTATGGTGGTGCTTAAAAGTTTATGAATCTTTCTGAATTTTCAACATTTCTGCATAAATATTGCATAAAACATTATCTGTTCTTCACACAAGTTCTAAAAACTAGATAAATATAACCCAATTTAATTAGTAAAACTCCTACTTATTCATTTATTTATTGAAGAAAATGATACAAAGCTATATATTATGTATAGCAAAATTATATGAAACTTTAACATTTACCAGTTAATTTGAAGAAAAAAAATCAGAATCAGGCATTTCAATCAATCAGTAGGATAATAATCAGATATTGCCATCTAGACCTTAATAATGACACTCAGCAACTTTGCTCAATCAGTCAGAAATTGAGATATGTGAAAATCCTTGTGCTTTGTGAACTTGCTTGTCTGCTTGCATCCATGATCATTAGCTATACCATTTTCACTGCTTTGTTGAACTATTTTCCAGCCATCTGTGCAGTTTATTGGAGGTTTGTATCTGACACTGATGGACAGGGTAAGCTGTTGTAGGCATTCATTTTATTTATTTACTTGTACCCTGACTTTATTATATGATCTGGTTGGGAATGTAATATTATCCCCCTGTATTGTCAGGTCATGTCCTGGTGAAATTATTTTATACTGCCCCCTTCTGTGGAGAGGCCAGACTAATTCTAATGTTCTTCCCCTGGTGATGGATGGACCCAATTGGGTTTCAGAGGGATCTGGGAGATATGTTGGAGGTTTTGCTGCATAGATCTCCTGAAGCCTTGGTAATGTCCTGGAATCAAAGGGCAGCCAGGACTCTGGACAGGATTGCTTCTATGTGGCTTTTCTTGACTGATTGGCTCCTGACTCTGCCCATGGTTCACAGAGGAATTGTGGATCTTGAAAAGGATTATTTTTAGGTGGCTAGAAAGCTGCTGTAGGAAAACAAAGGATGACTCTGATCATTTATGACTTACAGTTATCAATGCCTGGTCAGAGTCATCCTTTGTTTTCCTACAGCAGTTTTCCTACAGCAGTTTTCCTCTGTGAACCATGGGGAGAGTCAGGAGCAATCAGTCAAGAAAAGCCACATAGACCTATCTCACACATGGGATCCAACCAGGAAGGAATCCAAGTAACTTTGTCTGCAGGTGTTGAATAAATTCCTCTGTGCAGCCCGACGATGTTCAACCAATTCCCCATGTCCCAGAAGGGACCAGTTCACCTAGAAGAGGGCTGCAGGGCAACACTCTGCAGTTGCAATAAGAGTGGGAAAATACTGCTGTTTTGCTGTTCTTACCAGTTAGATCCCACGGGTAGGGGTAAGTTTATGCCAGAAGCCTAGGATAAGGTCTTGTCCGATTATCTGGGAAGAGTTTGATCCTGTTGGACTTAATGAAATAGACAGAATCCCTGATGCTGTCAGTGAAACCACCTGTCAACTAGATCTTTGTCCAGCCTGGTTGGTGAAGCCACCAGGATGGTGACTAGCAAGTGAGTTCAAGCAATGATAAATTCTTCACTGCAGGAGGGAACATTCCCAGGGCCTTTTAAAAAGACCCTGGTTTTCCCTTCTTTTTTTTTAAAAAAAAATATCACATGAACCTATCTGTCTGGGCAGCTTTTGTCCAGTTTCCCATCTTCTCTTCTTAAAAAAGGTGGTAGAAAATGTGATTGCTTGGCAGCTTTAGAAAGTCCTTTGGAACTTCTTACCCCCTGAGGTGAGATCAGCTCCCACCCATCTGACATCTGTAAGAGCCTGAGTACCTGACACTACCAGATGATGTGGGGCCCCATTAGGGGACCATCACACTGGAAGTGGTTGATGAATTAAGAGGCAATCCCACCTCCCCACACACATCCTGCTTCCTCCCTCTCAATCTTTTAACTATAATTATACTTTGATTTTAATTTCCATTTTCATTGTTTTGAACATATTTATCTTTTATGATTTTATTGCTTTTAATGATATAAGCCTCTGAGAGCTGTTTCAAAATGAGATGGGTGGCAAATAAATTTAATAAATAAAGAATTTACAAATAACTCAAGGTGTCAAACATATCTAACACACCTTCCTCCTACTATTTCCTCACAACAACCCTTGAGATGAGTTGGGCTGAGAGAAAGTGACTGGTCCAAGGTAACTGAGCCAGCTTTAATAGCTATGAGGGGACTCAAAGTCTCTTGTATTCTAGCCTGTTGCCTTGACCACTAGACCAAATTAGCTCTCCTGCAGAAATATAGTTGTTCCTAGGTGAATATTTGTCTACATTCACATTTCTCCCATTTGTGTGCTTTCTCAAATGTTTGATGTCCATATGTGTTATCAGTAGAAATCAATATACATAGTTCCAGGCTGAACTGTGGAGTCTTTGGTGCTCTCTGATCTTGGTTGCTTACTTGCAAACATTTCTTTACTAGATAGTATCTTCTCTACTGGAAAGAAGTGGGGATTGCCCTCTGTTTACATACAGTAGCTTACTCTGTTGGTGGGGGTATTCTTTTCCAATTGTTCATTGATTAGATTGTATTTGCTGCTTGTTTGTTTGAGTTGGCAGTTCCTTGACTAGGGAAATTGTTTACTGCTTGTTTATTTGTTTAATCTAGATGACCATCCATAATCATTAGATGAATTATTTTTGTCTGTTTTGTTATGTCCATCCAGCATATTGATGATATCTAATTGCATCCTGTTTATATTGCATGTTTCTGTTTGTATATCTGTACATATGCCCTTAAAAAAAGAGAATGTTTGATATCGATATGAAGATGAGGAAATGGAAAAATGTTTGCATAAATTTAGGAAATGAACTAAATGAAAGGGAAGATGTGAATAGAGACTGAAGAAGAAGAAATTAATTTTACAGAGGAGAACAAAGAATTAGCAATAGGTTCTTCCAGACAAAATTATGTCCCTATCCTTTTTTTTTTACAAATTTGTTTGTGAAATGATTTCTGAATTGTTTTTGGGGCCAGAAAAATCCACAGGAGCTCTTTACATTATAAAGTTGTAATGTAATTGATAAAGTTTAAAATATGACTGACATCAAAACTAAGAGGAGTAAACAAGAAGAGAGCTAATGTATTTAAATGACTCAGTGGAAAAGCTTTCAGTTATTATCATTTTTTTAGCCTTAATGAATTTGGCTAAGAGAGAAAAAGACTCTGAACAGAATTTTCTCCTCTCTCCAATACTTCTTCCACTAATGGGAAACCCTCCAGATTTGCCACAGAAGATTGGAATCTTCCCATGATAAGTGTGAAATGTTGACATGGTTGGAGAAGAATTTTCTTTCTTTCCTGTCCCACTGCAACAGAATTTTCAGTGCAACTGTTTTCCCATGATCAGGAAAAAAGAAAATTCTTCTCCAACCATGTCAGTACTTCACACCTATTATCATGGAAAGATTCCAATTTTCTGTGGCAAATCTTGAGGGTCTCCCATGACTGGTAAAAATTGTGTGTGTATGTACATATCAATGTTTCTGTGTGTGTGTGTGTATGTGTGCATGTGTACACACACACATATACATATCTCTCACACACACATATCTATGTGTGTGTCTGTGTGTTTCTCTGTGTGTGTATCTGTATGTGTATATAAATATTGTGTGTGTGTGCATATGTGTGTGTGTTTGTGTGTGTGTGTGTATATATACACACACATACTTAAATATATTATACAATATTTATATACACATACAGACAACACACACAGAAACTCACACAGACTCATACATACACAGATTGCCTTAATTTTCTGAATGTCAGTACTATTTACTAATAGTACTAACAGTACTAACAGTACTATTTACTAATATGCTTATCATTGTCACAGTATAAATCCATACTAATCAGTGATTTCTAATAGTTTAGTAGTAAACATTTTACCAAAATGAAACAAGTACGGCTACTCCGCCTTTTGCATCAAACCCAGATAAGAAGTGAAATGAAAAACAAAGATAGTCCAGTTGCCTTTTGACAAAGCACCTGTGGAATTGGGAATTGATGTTAAAGTTGTTGGGTAGATGTTGTGCAAGTGCCAGTGGGGACTTTCTGTATTCGAGTCTCCTGGATGATAAATGAGGAAGGTCAGCATGCACTGGTAGTAGTCAGTTGTTCATAACTTTTCTGTATTCTCTAAGTAGTGGGTTTTTCCTTTGTAAATCTTGGTGTTATATGGCTCAGGACAATAAACCAGCAAGTCAAAGTATTTTTAATTCATCTGTTTATAATCTTCATGGTGTCATTGAGTCTGGAATCTTGCTAGGGTTGTATGGCAGCTGTTCAGCTATAAAGTAGTCTGCCACAAAGAAGACCAGCCCTACTGCTTATGACCTGAAGGTGGCAGCTGAAGCTCCCCATTTAGTTCCATAACTAGAAGACCCTTATGCACTGTAGAAGATTTGTTTAGTACAGTGGAACCCATCTTCTGCTGTCTACTGTATCCAGAAAACTTTGCTGAAACCTGAAAGCAATGCGATGCTTCTGCAGTTGTTACAATTGGTGGAATTACCCCTGTTTGGCAATTTGATAATCAGTCCTTATTTGATTCATCTGGAATACACTCCACAATTTGTTTAACAGCCTCGTTACTTCCTGTACCATGCTGTTTTCATCATGCTTTAGCAGTTCCGTTGTGGTCTCTATGCATTGAATGTGGATTTTATTGACTTTAAAACAGTCTTTCATCTGTTTCTAGAGAGAAGTTGCAGACTAAATAGGAGTCTTCATCTACTGAAAGTCACCTGCTATAGCACTTGTCAAAATACTACATATTCAAAAAAGCCTTGACTGGTTTACTGGCATGGTGACAACATACAGTGATGTCAAATTGTATATTTTAGGTTATTTAATGTTTAATCTCTACATCAAAAATATGGTGGATAAACTTTTAGCACTTTAATCCCTCGCTTTCCAGGTCTGGCTGACAGACTTACTTGATTATTACTTTTTTAAAAATGATTGAAAGAACTGCATGTAAATCAGTACATTCATATAAAAAAGACATAATAAATATGAAAGGGAAGGAAATAAAGATAAAACAGACCAAAAAAAAAGGATACAAAAGAAAAGTCAATAAAAGAACAGAAAACATGAAAAAAAATAAAGAAATGGCTTCTCATATTCCTCTGGCTAGTTATACATACAATTCTAATTAAACTTTGGTATCTAAAATTCTCTTCCTTCTATAACTTAAACTTTCTAATTAAAAGAAGCCTGGCACATTTATTGTGGGTTCTTTTATATACCGTATCTACCTATGTCTTGGCATTCAACAACCCATTTGACTTTCCATTAGGAATCAGTGTCTATGGAAATTCTCAGTCATCCAGTTCATGGTTGTCCCAAAGATACTTTTCAAAAGGCAATTGTACTTTATTTGTTTTTTCCCTGATGATGTTTTGCTTCTCACCTGATGGCAAGCGTATATTGACTACTATTTACCATCAATCTGAATGTGATTGGTTAATTCTGAACACACCCTCATATCCTATTATAAGAGGGTGTGAACCACAGTCACATTATTCTAGTTTTTAATTGTTATTTTCCCTCTGAAGCATTTCAGTTTGTTTTTCAAGTGAATTGTCAGCTTGTATGTTATATTAAAAGTGGGGGAAAATCTGAAGTAATTTATCTTGGTCTGATATATTTTTTTAACATCTCAAAAACCTGACATTATAACAGGAGTGTGTAGACTTTCTATATCCACTGTAGAATCATTCTAAGAATGTGTCATTTCCCCCACTCTTATCCCAATATATTCTAGAGCCTCTACTTGAACTCCAGTTAATGTATTAAGTCAGATAATGGCATCACTGATCTTCTTTTTAAAAGATTAATGCTGGATTACAACAAGGTAAGTATTCATTTTACTGTTGCTATTCTGACTGCAGACCATCATAAGAAAGGCTATGGGTGAACAAATGTAACTACTCTGTGGAAAGGTAATTCTAGATTTACAGACTTAGTTTTTGCAGATGTTATTGCTCTCCTAGCATAAATCAGGATATTTATAAGACATGATTACCCATTTGAAAATGGAGGCTGAAAATAGGTAACAACTTGCTGTGCCATGTATGTTGGAAATTCCCAAAGATCATGACATATGTTTTTGGATGGCCATCTATTTAGGAAGTTTATTTATCTGATATTTATACTATCAAATGATGGAGGAAGCAAAAGAGACTTCAGTTGAAGAATTAGAAAATGATCAACAATGTTCTAACAGAGCTCCAGCAATGAATGCTCCAATACATCCAATCTGTTCTACATCATATTGCCTCAAACATTCAAATTTACTACACTATCATTCTGCCAACAGTAATCTGTGCAAGCAAAATTTGGAAAATCACCAAATAGATAGTAGAAAAAGTCAATGTATTCCATCAGTTTTGCCTTATGAAAAATCCTTGGTGATAACCCTAATAGTAAGACTTGATGAAAAGGTGATTTATGCAGTTAAAAGAACACCATGAGGGACCCACTTGATATATTTGGCTGAACAGACATTACATCTGCTAAAAAGTCAAGCAATAAATCCATTAATTGGTCATATTTGTCCAGAAAATTTTAAAATTTGAATCTGCCATAAAAATGTTACCAAAAGAGTACCATGTGTTAGAAACCACCTGGAGGGAAGAAGACTTTTCCAGTGAAAAAGATCAAAAGAAAACATGTTAAACCCTAGAATTACATAGGATAAAGTAGGTGGATGAAATTGTTGTTGGGGTTGAACTAATGCCAGGATACCTCAATTTCTAGACAAATCTTAATTACTTCCATTCAGTGTCAAGAACATTTTATTTTGCATTATGTTGGGAACATATGTTTTCCACAATTGATTCATTACTTTTTAGAAGCATTGAAGAATAAAAGTACACATTTTCAGAACAGGAATTAAACCTTCTAGCAAGTTTTTATACATATATACATGCATACATACATACACACACACATACACATACACACACACACACACACACACACACACACATACACACACATATATCACTATGAAAAGTTTCAAAAATAAATGTCAGCCTAAAATAACATAAATACTGTCACTCAAGACCTCTTAAATCAGATATGATGCTTTTTGTAATACTCCAGAGCATAAAAGTTCATATTTATTTCTATAGTGCAATATATCCACAAACCTCAAATGAGCTGGTTTCTGACAGCAATATCAAAATGAGAAGTGTATGTGGAAAACAATGCAAAAGAAGAAGTACTACTGAGTTATATTATACCACTTTTTAAATCCTTCTAAGAGAAAACAAATTCCATTAAAAATACTACTTCTATGACTAAATTCTGATTTTACTACCTTTAAATTTACAATTTTAATACTTAGAATTGAATAATTCTAAAAATGGAAATGATAAGGTGATGAAGACGAAATGATAAGTATTTCAAAATTAACTCTGCAGGAAACTATCAATCTGCAATTCTAAGTATAGTTTCCAGAGTTCATCTATAGTAGAAATCCAAAGCAGAAGTGCAACTTACTTCTGAGTAAACATGATTAGGAATAATCAGACAATTAAATTATCTGGTGGATATTTAAATGTCCTTTACTTTTCATAAGCATGCTTGTCTACCATATAACAAACTGCTTTTGCAATATGTTTTTATTTAAAAAATAGTTTCTATGATTGCTGTTGAAGTAAGCTAAATTGGCCCTTTGAGATAATAAGATTGGCATATAACATTCCATACGATTAGAAAAAAAAGGATATATATGCTACAGGGGGAAAAAACAATAATACTATCAATCAAGGTAACTATCTTTTAGTAAAATCCTAATTATTCCTTTAGACTGCTTGATTATATGTTACTGGAAGATAATTAGAGGCAAAGAATCTAGCAACACATTTTTATTTTATTTTTATTTTTAAACATTAAATTACATGAACAGTGAGGTATCTGGGTATCATTTATTTAAGTACAAATAGTAATATTAATAATATTTGTTACATTAATTATACTTGTGTAGTTATAGTGTTATTATACATATTCATATCTAAATATGTTCCTTCATTGTTTAGTTGTTCAGTATTTTTATATGCCATTCTAATAACAATAATGATATTGTTTAAACATACATAATAATATCTTTCAACAACTAGTCTTTACATCTAGTTATTACTTTTAGTATGTTATATAAAAGTATGTATAATAATATTCCTCCTTAATCTTATTTCTACCACTAAATATTAATATTTGTTACGTTAATCATACTTATGTAATTATGGTATTATCATATATATTTGCATTATAATGTATTCCTTCATTGTTTAGTTGTTCTGTATTTTAGTGCACTATTTTAATACAATCACAATATTATTTAGACATTAATAATGATACCATCTTTCAACATCTAATCTTTACATCTAGCTATTACTTTTAGTATATTATATAATGATATTCCCCCTTAATCTTATTTCTACTTCTATTTTAGCTTTCAATAAAACCAATCTTATATTAAACAACATTTCCTTTCTAACCATCATCTCTTGTCCGCATTAGTATTTCAATTCTTATTCGTTTTTTGGCTTGCCTCCCAAACTTCTTCCTTGGCTCTTTGTCTCTGTCTACATTTTTCCTATTTAACCCAAGTATTTTTTCCATCTCTACTATCTATTGCTGCCATGTCTCCAAGGGATCTGCCCAAGCCCCTATCTTCTCTTTAAAAATCTGTTTCTTTTTGACCAATCCCATTTTTTTGATCGCTTAATATATAATTAATATCTATTATCCCTGATTTAGTTCATAAGTCTTTATTGTCTTCTCTTTCTTTTCTTGTTCTTCTTGTTGCTTTATCTGTTCTATTTTTTCTTCTAGTCTTTCTATTGTTTCATCTGTTTCCTGTGTTTTCTGATCTTTATTCATTTTTCCTTGTTGAACACTTTCTGATTTCCCCAGAATGTCCTACATTAAGTCTTTTATCTCCCTGTGATTTTATGTCAACATATCATAAATACTTTGAAGCATCAACAACATTTATTTTTGAAATACAGTCATCTCCCCCTGGTGCAACATCTTGCCTTTTAATAGGTCTGAATATTGCTCAATAGCCTGTCAGTAGTCTGCCACCACTGTAGGGTCTCAATTGTCTATGACCTACAAGACCCAGCAAAAACTGTTTGCTCAGTCCTGTTGTTGCTCCTCAGGGAGATGCAATAGTTATAATTCTTTGTATCCCACAATTAGTTAATTAGTTCCATTTAGATGACCCAGCAAGCTTTCCAAATGTCTCCTTAAATCCATTCTGTAGTATTTAAAAATCACTTGCTTTAGATGTCTTTCATGATCTCACAATTAAACCTCCAATAGCCAAAAAGTAAAAATATAGCACAGTAAATAAAACAGCAGACCTCCAGGTGTGATGTAATTTCAGTTCTGTATCCTTGTTTTATCAGTACTTCCCAAGGTTGTAGGAGTTTAGTATATATTCCATTCACCAATAAATGGCACCTTCAGCTTAGATTTCAGCAAAATCTGATCAATCTTTATTATTCTTTTCTTTTTTATTAACAAATAGTCAGTATTCAGACAAGTGATTGCAGCATTTTAAAATACCTTACCAAAATATTGCCAATAAAATTTGAAAATCCAATCTTTCTGTATTTTAAGGTTTTTGTATTCTTCCTTTAGTTCCTCACCCCCGCCCCCAGTCTATAATTTTTCTCTCTGTATTTAATTGCCACTCTGACAAGTATTTCAAAGAGTCTCTTTTCCAGGGTTTATTTTCTTTGGTATTAGGTTCTAGGTAAGAAAAGAATCACCTCATCCAGTTCCAATCACTGATCTTCTACACTGCTCCAGCACATTTTTTGTTTATTTGGCTGCCCAGCTTCACAGCAGCCTTAATGGCTGCCTCTCTTCTTCATTGTTGGATGGGAGGGAATCCCTGGGTCCAGCTGGAGAGCCACCACTTTCTGTGACTTGCAGGTTGCCCCTCCTTTATTTGTCATCCCTACAGGGTGACTTTAGCCCTCAAAGGGGCCGTCCAACAAAGAGGATTCAGTAAGGGATCGCAGAGATTCGCTCCTCACATCCGATACCACCACGACATCAAACCAGAAGCCTAGCAACACATTTTTACACTTTCATCTTTACATAAAAGAAATGTTACAATCTGTTTTTTGAGTTCCTCTCTTCCTTTATTTTGAAATGGAATTACGTTGAACTCAAAAGTTCTCCATGAAGAAAAACACGTGTCTCACTATATTTATTGTCCTCATACTACATGGACATTGTAATTCTGTGTTACAAGTTTTATATATTTAGCCTTTTCAAGAACCGTAAACAAAACATTAAGATGAGCCAAGCTAGTATAACTAACTAAATAGATCTGGCTTGTGTGCAGAACTCCTTTTCACTTAACAAACTGCTAAAAGCAATCATCAGAATGATTTTTTTTTCACAGCCTTTGTTTAAAGGTACTTTAGCTGTCTTTATACCCAGAAATATTTTTAAAATGTGCATATGTGAATGCATTATTCAAAAGACATCTTAAAGAAGAAATAAAAGATATGAAAAAGAGTAATTGGGAAGAATCCACAAAATGACAGAATGAAGAAGTAAAACAAATTATATCTCATGCAGAAATACTGGCAAATAAAACAGAAGATGTGGTCTGGAAGACAGAGATGAACATTAGAGTGGAAATACAAATATTAAGCCAAGAGATGAAAAATGACCTGGAAAATGACCTATTACTGAACTTACAAAAGAGGGCTACTGAAGTCTTGGAAAAGTTTTTGAGCTAAGGGAAAGGAGATTTAGATGGAGATCAATTTCTCTGATAGTATCTTAATGTTCAATTAAGGATCAAGAGACCTTATTGTACTTGCTACCTCTGAGTGGATTGTCTTTAGACATAGACTTTAAGTGGACAAAAATAGTGAAATATGGGAGTCATTTTACAAAATATAATAGGTTAAAATTATAGTTATATAAGTGTGTAGGTGTGTGTGTGTGTGTGTGTATAAACTTGAACACACACACACACACACAGATAGATGTATGTGTACTGTGACTGTATATACTATATACTTAAAAAAATTAAAGGATGAAGAATGTTACAATAATGAACAAAAAAAAGAAAGAATATAAATTTTACTTGTTTGATGAAGATTAAAATAAGAAATATTTCTATAAAATTATCCATGCTGACATTGGATAAAAATGTTAATGATTTTTGGGATTTATGAAGGGATAATGTTTGGAATATTTGAAAAAGTGATCTATACAATTAACTTTAAAGTGGGTAAGAAGCTATAAAGTTTGTTTCCACTTATTGTAAAGAAGATTGAAATTTCTTTCTTTCTTTCTTTCTTTCTTTCTTTCTTTCTTTCTTTCTTTCTTTCTTTCTTTCTTTCTTTCTTTCT
>JANHFL010006104.1:25424-43994 GCA_032468155.1 Oxyrhabdium leporinum
AGAAAGAGGCGGGTGGGGAGAGGGAACCAGAGATAAAATGCCTTATCTGAGGGCTTTTTAATGAGCCTTTCAAATTGGACTTTTTCCTTTTTTTGGGGGGGGGGAGGAAAAACATCATCAGAACTTGTTGTTGTTGATGGTTGTGTTGTTGTTGTTGTTGCCTAATAATTTCCCAATGATCTAAAGCCTTGTGGCAAAGAGGATCAAGCAGCCCTATCCTAACAAATGTACAGATAAATGAGCCACTAACAGACATGGAGACTAGTTGGCCGATTTATATTTCTCAACCATGTCTGTAGTTGTCAAACGGCCACTAAGTATATCTGACTCTTTGCAACCCCTAAGGAGTACAGCATGTGAACCCCCCTTTTCTCCCCCCCCCTCGTGCTCCAGTGTCTCCTGGAATTTGCACAAATTCATGTTCGTTGCAGAGAGCGAGGACACTATATAACAATCTTCTCCTTTGCCACCCTCTTCTCTTGTTGCCTTCCATCTTGCCCAACATCAGGATCTTCTCCGAGGAGTCCTCTCTTCTCATTTGGTGGCCAAAGTACGCGATCTTCAGCTTCTGGATCTCTCCTTCCAAAGAACGGTTGAGTTGATTTCCTGTAGAATTCACTGCTTTGATCTCCTTGCGGCCCAAGGGACTTTCAAACCACCTTTTAATAAATCTGCTAACAAGGCTCTGTGAGAGAACCAAGCTTGTTTGATGGTGAGCGGCTGCCCTGGGGTAAGGCAGATCACATTTTCCAAGAGATTACTGACTTTGAGCCAATTTGGCTGATAGGGCAGAAACGTGCAGGGAGCATGGAAAAAAAAACGTTCCCTTTGCTAACTCTCATCTTTTGTCAAGAGTCCAAACAACTCCATGTTGCAATGACAGTTTCCAACAAATTGCTCTTTAAAGCCTGCCTTAAGGGCAGAAATCCCTTTGTTCAGCTCTGTCAGAACTTTGAACAGTCATTGAGTGAATGGTCATTAATTGAAAACTACTTTAATAGATTTGTTGATCTACCTGTACTTGATTCTTTTACCCGTCTCGTCTATCTATTATATTCTGTCAAAGTATAAAATTATTTTTTGGTCAAGTTTTTTTGTTTTTTTACAGATAGATCCATATTGTTACATGGACAGTGGGGTGTCTGAGTTTCATTCATATTAATACAAAAATGATACTGGTACAAATAAAAATTATGTTAATCAAACATATGGTTCTACTGTTATTATACATATTTATATCAGCATATAATCAATCCTTCATTCTTCAGTTGTTCAATATTTGCTACACCCTTCTATAGAAATAACATTATTCTTGACCATACCTGATAACATCCTTTTCAAAATATAATCTTAGCCGTTTCTTTTCATTTTAAATGTGTTATATAAAAATATGTATAACAATATTCCCCCTATTTCTAACCTCTCTATTCTAATTTTTGATACAGCCAATCATGTTTTTTTTAAGAAAATAAAAAGAAAAAATCCTTACTATCCGTCATCTCTCATCCTCTTAGAAGTTACACTTCCTTTCTTTTTAATACACCTCCCATACTCCTCCCTTGGGTCCTTATCTACAACGTTTGTATTCAACCCAACCATTATTTCCATCTCCACTATTTTTTTATGCCAATTTACCCCCAGGTCTGCCAAATCCTCTGTCTTTTCCCCAAAGGTATCTTTCAATTTGTCCAGTTCCATTTTTCTACTTACTAGTATATATTCTTCCAACTGTATTTTGCCCAACTTTATTATCTCCTCTTTCTTTTCTCCTTGTTCCATTTGTTGTATAGTCTGTTCTATACCCTCTAAACTTTCAGTTATCTCCATTGTTTCCTAGGATTTTATTTTCTTGATTTGTTATTCCTTGTTGTACATTATCAGTCTATCCATTTATGTCATGTAGTAGGTCTTTAATCTCCCTGGAATTCCTCATCATAGTATCATAGAGAAGATGAATCATCAACACAATTTCTTTTTGAAAAGCCTCCAATTCTTCCTGATGAGCCATCATGTGTTGTTGTTGTTGTTGTTTTTAAAGTCCAAATACTACTCAATGTTCTGTCTGTTGTCTGTCACCACTCACGAGTCTATCCTTTTTGATTTCCCGAAACCAGTAAATTACTTAACATTGTTCATCAGGGAATACAATAAGTATAGTTCTTTATATCCCACAATTAGTCAGCTAGATCCATTTATACAGTCCAGGGCATTTTCCAAATAGTTCCTTAAGTCCTGTTTGTAAATTGCTAGTTAATTCCAAAATTCAAAAGTCATTCCATTAAGTATCCTCCAGGTTTTCAAGGTTAATTTTCTGGTGACCCATACAGTAGATAAATATAGAACATTTGATGATACAGCAAACCTTCAGGTATTATTTTCTGCCTATCAAAATTTTCCAAGGTTGTTTCTATTATTTGAGGAATCTGTCAGAATATATATGTATTCACCAGTAGATGGTGCCTTTAACTTAAAATTCAGCTATCTGCTAGCTGTTTCTTCTGATTAATTCAGCAAAATATATTCAATAAACAGTCAAGACATGCAGCATTTTAAAATTCCTATTTAAAGTCATGCCAATAAGATTTTGTCCATCCAATCTTTCTGTATTTTATAACTTTTGCTTATTTCTTGTTAGGATGCACTTTCTCTCTGTTTCTCTTTGATCACCACTTAAAAACATTCCAAAGAGCCTCTTTTTCTGGATTTATTTTCTTTTAGGTAAATCTTAGACAAAAATTAAAAAAAATTTCCTCACCCACTCCAATCACTGTCCACTCTCAATGCTCCAGCACAGTCTTCGTTTCTTCAGCTGTCCCAGCTTCACAGCATCTATAATGGCTGCCTCATCTTAGTCTTCGTCTTTGGGAAAGAGCAAAGAAACCCTGGGTCCAGCAGGAGAGCCACTGCTCTCCATAACCTGCAGGTGCCCCACCTTTTATGTCACCCCCAGGGGACCCTATGATGAAGAGGATTCGATATGGGGATGTGGAGTCCACGCCCCTGTGTCGATCTCACAGCAACATCAAACCAGAACTCCCCTCCATATTAATTTTTACTAGAGTGAACAGGCATGTTATTTTATTATTTATAAAGTTACAATATTCTGTTATCACCCTTGCATGATGCATTTCTTCTTGTAAACAAAAATGTTTATTTTACATCTGGGGATAATTAATACTGACAAAAATGTAAAAGTATTAGATTTAGCACTCTGTTCCCTGAAGCGAACTATCAACCTGGCTTCAGGGAAGAGAGAACTACAATAGTCTGCTATTTGATTCTGTAACAACTAAATATAGCTTTTTTATTGCAAAGAACTCTTTGATTTTACTTACAAGAACACTTATGGAACAAGCTCAAAAATTCTGCTAATGACAAATGGGTTTTTTTGTTATTAATGTTGAAATTATATTTTTAAAAAGGTGCAGAATGAGATGCAAGTATGCAGGGAATCCATTTGGTTGAATCTTAACTTTAAAGTGAGTGAGGGAAATATTGTAGTTTAATATTTATATTTAATCTCTTTCATCAAATATCTAGAAAGCTAAAAATACATGTTTTAAAGATGGCAAAGATGGCAAATGGTTATCAAACCTATGCAGGCTTTGTGGGGGGAATGGGGTGAAAGGGACATAACATAGTCAGAAGAATCATAATGACAACCATGACTGCACTATCTGATCCACCCCCTTTTTAAAAATGTGCATTGCAATCCTACTTTACCGAAGCTGTCCCATAATCCTCTTGATCCTCTTGAGAATGCTCCTGGCTCTGGTCCAGTGTTGTCAGGATGATCAAATGGTAAAAAGCAAACGTTTTGCTATTTTTTAACAATTCCAAAACCTATAATTGGAACATAGGTATTCAAACAACTAAGCAAGCCAAATGTTATAAATATTTTGGTGTAGTAGTCCATCTCTCCAGAACCAACAAAGGTTCAATTTAATTATGTGTCTTATTGTTCATTAACAGTGCTTCTTCTATTTTAAGATTACACCAGAGATAGAAAGCATCCCCCCCCCCAAGAATAATTAAATCATTCAGTGAAAAATCTGCTACCATGGGACACAACTGGAACTTGATTGCAGTTTTGCTCCTTATAAAAATGTAGAGGGAACAAAAGGTATTTACAACATTCTTTTTTGTTTGTTTGTTTCTAACCTTGAAATATGTGCCAAGTGTTGCCTTGAGACTGGAGACAGCGCTGCCTAGAATAAACATAATACAGTAGTCAGCAAATAATTTTATTTACCTTGATAAGGTTCAGTTTATTCTTTACAGATCTTCTTTCACTAAAATGACAATTATATACTTCAGTGTTTGGCAAATGCTATCAATAAACTGTGCTCTGAAGGCTTTGCATCTGATATTTTCCTAATTTCAGAGCCAAAGAAATAGCATGATATTTGATCAACCATACTAATAAAATCAGTAAAACAAAAAGGACTGATAAACTACTTAGGGAAAGTAAAGTAAATTTTACCTATTATAATTTTCTGTACTGTAGAAAGCTTCTATACTATAACAACCATGTCTATAATTAAAACTAGAACAATCTTCCCTAGAGCTGGCTTTGATGCTTTTCCTTCAGCACACTGGCAGGGCAGATTCAGCAAAATCATATTATGCCTGCATAGAACAGACAGTACTGAGTCTGTTGGTTACATTTTATAAGTTTTATTTTGTTCCACCCGAAATATGGCCTATGGGATTTATAGCCAAACTAACTACTGATGGCATGACTCAGCAGAAGGAGGGAAGAAAAACTGTGGAGGAAAAGGGCTCAGATATAAAGTGTAGCTGTGCTTTCATGTGGGAAGAAGAGCTGCTCTGGCTGTTAGTCAAGGCTATTATGGGTCAGGTGAAGAAAGCATTCTCATTGGCCAAGTATAGTATTCAGGTGTTGAAGACTAAAATCAGGAGGGAAACCACCTTTTCAATTACTGGGAGACATGCTTCTGATTTCAACTATAAAAGGAGATAAAGGTGTAGGAAGAAAGTTAAAGGGACATGTTCCAGGTATATTTGTGTTCTTTTAGGCATCAAGGCAGAAAATGTCTGGAAAGACTGTGAGGGAAGTTGGTGGCTAAAGAGAACATCACTATGCATGTGCTGATCCAGTTCAGGTTATTCAGTTGAGTATTCAGGTACAAGTTCCTTACTCCAGGAAAAAGACATCAACCAGAGGCTTCAGGGAAAAAATGGAATATGAAAACCCAGACAAAGGGATGCACTAAAACCCATGGCAGTCAAGGATAGAGAGAAATGGTGCCTGAAATAGATGTCTGGAGACTTCAGAGAAGTCCCATATTCAGAAAGACTTGGCCAAAGATCCAGGGGGAAATGATATATCATTCAACATCTATTCTGACATTCTTTTCTTGTCTCTCTTAGTGAAATGCTGAGGGAGAAGGAGGACAAGAAAAGAGGAAGTTGGTAGCTAAGCAACATAGTGGGTGGTTGCTAGGGAACAGTGCTGGGAGAGCGGCAGAAAAAGTTATAAACTGGAAAGTTTGGATACTGTTGTAAATAGTTTTTCTTTAATTCCTGTAAATTGATGTACATAGAAAAAGAAAACAACAAAAATCCTCCATAGGATATTTTTCTTTCATAGGATTTCTTGAAAGAGATTGTCCTCCTTAAAGTCATGCACATATAACTAGCTAAAAGAACTTACAGTCACATGGTAACACTAAGACAAAACAAAAAACAAAAACACACGTCTATTTGTATTGTCTTTGAAAAATTGCTCAGTTATACGTTACTTCATAACAGATATAGATCCTATTCAGTTATTTACCTGTTGCCAGATTCTGCTATATCTTATTATGATAACATATAAGGTCACCATTAGGACACAATATAACTAATATGGATATATTTGTACGTATATATTTAGGAGGATAAAATATTTTTCTTTGTGTATAATTTTTTTAAGGTTAGTCTAATAAAGATTTTATTCTGAAGTTTTGATAAAGTTAACTGTAAACTGATAAGAGCTTTCCAGAAATGATGATGTGAAAATATACCGTAGTTGCAAGGCTCTATAACCAAAGGCTGCCAGGAAACAACTATTCATTGTTGAGAATGAGGAAATAAAATCCTCAGAGTGCTAGAGGAAATAGATGAGACAGATGGCTGTTAGACAGAGTGGAGTCTGAATCAAGGATCTCCAGACAGGTAAAGATTGTGCCAAATGAAATTCAGAAGATTTATTTAGTGTATTGCATACAATGTCAGGGAAATCAACACATGCTAGATGCACAATGCAGTTCTGGCAGCCTAAATTGCTAGTTCATTCTGTTTGGCACTTGTGCATCTATTGTTGGTACACTGAAGGGGTCAAACTAGCTTAGTTTGCTCAGGTTGCTGGCTCTTCCAGGCTTCTCTGCCAGTCTCACCTTGCCTCACCTTGCGTCACAATGTCTCGCTTCTGTGCTCCGCATACATGAATGCAGCTAGTTTTTCCCCATCAAAGTGCTATCCATTTATCTACCCATAATATTGCATGTTTTCTAATTGCTGGGTGGGCAGGACCTAGAGATCAAGTGATGGAGGCTCACTCCATCTCATGGAGTGACTATCGGAATGCAAACAGTTTCTGGCCAGCAGTTCCAGCATCATAAACAACTCTGCCACTGCATTCTCTTTTTTATACTTGTCTAATTCAGATTTGAAGTTTGAAAACAATATCATGTCTAAGAAAATAAAGTTAATCTAAAAAGCAGTCTAATAAGAAAAAAAGATAAGGAATCAAACTTGAAAGTTTTTTCTCTTACTGAAATAAGTGAGAAGAAAGGCAGATAGTGTGGTAAAAGGAGAAATATTTAGGGGTTTCTTCCCCTGCAGTGCAGCATACATATATATATATATGAATGACTTCCTAGATATAACATCAGTTTCACTAGACTTAAAATAAAAAATGGAGAAAAGGAATGGTGATCACTATTTTGCAAGCTTCACAGATATTTTTGATTGTCATGATTGGAGACATAGGAAACAAAGTTATTGTCACAAAAGACAGTTCTAATTATGAGATATAAACAAATAGGTATACCAAGTAAACATTTTTATATAACATGAATGGTTGAATTAAATACATATAATATGTTTATATACATAAAACTGATGTAATACCATCTCTTTCTTTAAAACCTTTTACTTTTTATTTTAGCCACATTAATGTTTTTTTTGCTATTATTGCTATTCCTTGTCCTGATTTATTTTGAAGTTCCCTTATTGAGTTTAGTGACCTGACATTTTAAATTCCCCAGTTATTTCTAAGTTCAATTGCTTGTCTATTATGGCAAAAATCCGTATGGTTATACTTTTAAAAGGTTAATTTAATGCAGTAAGTTTATTGTGTATTCCCCCTGCAAGATGTTTCACCTTTTATCCTTGTTTTTCTTGACTTGTTTGTAGGTATTAGTTATAGCACAAAATTATGGAAACAAAATTCCAAATCAAAAATAATCCTAGATCAGGATCATATATGTAACTGTAAATGTGCCAAATTCAGCCAAATTCAGCCTTTACATTCCAACAAACATGTTTAATCTTTTTATTATTATTTACCTTCCAAAGTGACATATTTTATATGTACAGATTACACAATTACGTTAAGTGATGACTAATCAACACTCATTTGAAACAGATTAGCTTATACATTCTGTCCATATTGTTTTTCCAAGCCTCAGAGGATTTTACCCTTTTCCTTTTACTCACAGATCTTCCCAACAATTCCTCATTAACTCTGATTCATTTGTATTATGCTAAGATTCCAGTGCGGAGAGTAGGAGGAAGAAATAAAGAGCTCATATCTACTACCTTGAAATACTACTATGCAATGGGAAGAATAGGAACATATTTTGGTTATAGAGAACGATGATATTGAGTGAAAATTTTCAGTATTCTAAAGGACTCTGACAGCATCAGATAACATTTTTATAAGTAAAAATACTAATCAGAGTGACCCCAGGATAAGAAATTTCAAGATTCTGGCTGCATATAGCTACCCATTGCTTATAGCTAACATAAACAGAAGGAAAATATGTAATGTTGCCTTGTAGAAAATACACTAGATTTCAAAAAAATAGCAACCTTCAGGGTGTTCGTTCACTGTAAAACTAATTTCACACCTAGTCTATTATGTAATGTGGTATGAAAATAGTTCTTTGCTTCAAGATATCATTGAGATTTTGGTTCATGCTGATTTAGTTCTGTTTAGTGAAATGGAAACTATACTGGCAAACTTGTTGTGATAGTACTGGATGTTATATTTTGTTTCCTTTTATGAAAATGTTCATTTATTTCTACAATCAACATACTCATATTAAGATCACTTCACTAAGATCTGTCAGGCATAATAATGCTAACACTGATATATTAGCTATACATTACTTAACTGAGCAGTACAGGTTATTTGTATAATTAAGACATCTATAAATAACAGGTACAGCTGTTGTTATCTCCCCATGATCCAAAAAGAAATGTGTATTGACTCTGCCATGTTGAAATGTGTATTGACTCTGCCATGATGTATCTGCCATGATGTATCTGTCTATCTGTCTGTGACTCTATGAATTATTTACAATTATATTTCTATTTTTTGGCACTCTCATATAGATTCAAAGCCAAGAACAGAAACTAAGATATAATCGATAACTTCAGTTTATCATATGTTTTACATTACTTCTATATTTGATCTTGTATCATTGCATTATTTACATTTTTAAAATGTCATTTTTATACTTTTTCAAACTGAGTTCAAATTACAAAATCATAAAGTCTGTTGCTATATGTGAAGATTAGTGCATTAATTCAATAGAGATGTTTGAAAAGTAAAACAAGACACCCTGACAATTTATAAAGTCACAAGAAGACACAACAGGGATTCTTTGTAAATTTTCTTATCCATATCAGATTGATAGCAGAATATTAAAGATACTGATACTAAAAATCCAGAGTAGAGCAGTGAAAGACCTATTCCAAAAACACTCAATTCAGCTGATTTTGATGGATACAGTACAAAAGCTACAAAGTCCTTATCTAACAGATATTAAAAGGTTTTTTTCTGATTTAAATAAGTAATATCAAAAGCGATTACGCACATTATTTCATTGTTATGTATATTCAGTACAATGTAGTGAGTCATGTACAGATTTGTACATTGGGGAAACAAAACAACCACCACAAAAATAAATGGCTCAACATAAGAGAACCAGCACACCAGCACAGAATTCAGCAATCCCTCTATACCTGAAGGAAAAGTTTAGTCATTTGAAGACAGCAAGGATCACATTCTGGACAAAGAGAGCCACTGTGATTGAAAGAGGCCATCTATGTTAAAATTGCCCTTTAAAATCCCTTCCATTCACATTAGTTAGTTAGAACTGAACAAGCTTCTTCGGTGAGAAACAAAATATCTTAAATAAAAATCAGAATGCAGTTGTCTTTGGGTCTCTGGTATTTCTCAAGAGAAATACTTCATTTCATAATTGTTATATATGACAATGGCAACCCCTAGCTGATATAGGCTCATCTTGAAAAAGATAGGCAAAAATCAGAGTTGTGTACCAGACTGGAAATAAGGAAAAGCAAACCAGGATCCAGGCTGGGTCAGTTGCTGGGACCAAAGGTTTTGTCTTCCAAGTTTTTGAACGAGTGCGGGACCCTATCTTTGGGGAAATCCTCTCTAGCAGAGTGTACACTGTTCTCTGTGTGGTATTTATAGTGCCTGTTGTCAGTAGCTTTTTAGAGGTTGATTGGGGTGTGTTGATCGCTGGCTTTTAAGTCATTAGCTATAGTTTTCTTGTGCTGCCCAGCCCTTGCCTTCTAAGTACTTGATAGGCTGGTGGTAAATCAGAACTCCTGTTGATCACTTCTATATCATACCAAACAAATAAATCCCACCAGTCTCCAAACTTTAAGTTTTACTAAGTCTCATGTATTTAAGAGACTATACATTTTTAATAGTTTTATTATACATTTTTATGAAACAAATGCTACAACAATTGCAGTGCTTTCTTTTGGGTAAGCATAATTTTTTTCCTTAAAGTTATAGCAAATTAGTAAGCTGAAAAATGTCATGACTATGTAGCATAAAAATCACTGTAATAAGACACTGCAAAGGAGTATAATTTTTCTACTTTGTACAGTTTCTGTAATATTTATGGTAAAAAAGAAAAAGTGATAGAGAAAGTGATAGCATGGATTTGCAAATCATCACTTCTGTTCCAGTAATAATGTTCAGTTCCTGTTGCCAGTTCCTTATTAAGCTTCTGCTAAATTCTTTTGCAATTTTTCTTAACTGAAGGATCAGCAGGAGTTGGATCACACCTCTGAAAAGTATTGATGTTTGACTAAAGCAAAAAGACCCTAAGACCTTGTATATCAACATATTATTAGAATAGTTGTGTGCTAAGGCAAGAAAATCATAAAATTTACTGTTCGATCTCAAAAGATAACAGATATGGTTTAATTAAACTAGGATATGAGTATTATATATTAATCTGACAAGTTACTTTTGAAAAAAAAAGCATAAACAGTACTGAATAAATATAGAATAAAATGTTAATCTTTAACATATTATTGTTATGAAAGCCTATTATGTGTAATCTAATGCAACCATTTATAGTATATTTCAACACCAGGAAATGAGAAGAGAAAAGGACAAGGACACAAAAGCTTAGTGATGTTTCTGGGTTCAAGGTTTGAATTTTTATGACTATTCAAGTAACACAGATTCGTGAAGTTCGTGTTTTAAACTTGTTTTAATCATTGATCATTACTCTTATCAAGGGTGGGCTGCTGCATGGTTGCAGAGGTTAGGGTAAACTTCTTATTCCGAGGTCTGGCTGGGCCCGCCCAGCTGGCTGGGCCCACCCAGCTATCACTAAATAACTCATCTTTCTGCTGCCCATGCTGCCAAGGTGAGCTCCGCGCTGCCCCTGCTGTATTCACCGGAGCTGCTTTAATCATCAGCTGCCTCCCTGAAGCTTTGCACGAGCCCCAAAATGAATGCACATGCATGACCAGCAAACCTCTTGCCAAAGCAAGAGCATCCTGCCTCTGACTCTTATGAATGAGTCTTGATACTCTAGGAGAATGCCGGTAAGAAATTAGGACATAGCCAGTGATTTTCTTCAAAATCTGGCTCTCAAAGAAGAATAAGAAGTCAGAATCTGTCTCACACTCTCCATTCTTTTCACAGATATTTTCACTGAGTTAATCAAATTTATAACAAAGTTCCAACAAGAACATAATACATTATCATAGCACTGCCATTTCAACCATCGAAATAATAAAATAATAAGGAAGCAGTCAATATCACAAGGAGAAAAAACAACAGACTAACTTATACATTTCAACCACTTTCCAATCAAATTGTTCTTACAAGCAGAAATATTCACTGCTTTCAAGAAAGTATATTTAATAGTGGCTCATTTCATTTCTCAGAAAAGTCCTGTTTTTCAATATTTCTTATTTACACTTTACTCACATTCTAACATCAAAATGTTATATTGTTTTTCAATATTAATTATCAATTATGGAGATGAGAATAGGTAAATTAATCAGATTTCAGTATTAAATATTGTGAAGGAAATAGAACTCAATCAACATCCAATCTATTAAGATATAGAAAGAAGCATATTTATGGAAAATAGTGAAGTTATAAAGCAGAACTATTCTGCTACTGACACTCTATCCAGTGCCAAAATATATCATTAACAAAGAAGTCAAAAGCTGCTAACCCAGACTTATAAAATTTATCAGTACGTTCCCATGCTAAATACTGTATGTAGTATATACTTTTTCATTGTTAGGGGAAATCTTTGCTTTTAATAAATTATAAAGATGTTATTTTCTGAACAGTTTAAGCCCAGTATTTCTTTAAACTATATTATAAATCATTTATTTTTAGTCTACTTATAATGTTACAAAATCAGATACTTCTCTGTACAGATGTGTAACTAACAAATTTATTTTTTCAGAATTCTAGAGGTAGGATTAATGTGCTGTAATTTACTGCCTAACATTAGTGCTTATTTATGCCTTTTAATAATAATACATGTATGGATTTTTAAAAAAAAAATACATTGACAAAATATGACTTTTAGATCTTGTAGCAGACTCACTGTGCAAGAAACGACCCTGTCACTTAATATGGTCAATCACCTGGAAACTATAGTTAAGACAGAAATGGTTTCCTGCTGTTTTTATATTCAGAAACAAAATAATAAACTATTATTATTTTCCTATCAATTCAGATTGTTGAAAATTTGCTTTAGAAGTTTATTTGAAAAGAGAAGAGAATTACTGAAAAAATATTGGCTATAGTATGGTGTTCTTGAACATATTCTGAGCAAAGTGGTTAAAGTTATGAGTGAAATCCTAATTTTCATTGTATAATTCATATGCAGTGATCTACAGTATTTATTTTCTCCTATGCTTCAGTAAAAATCCAAGGAAGCCCTCACTGCTTTCTCCAACAGTAGATTAAATCCCAAAAATTACCAAGAGAAATTCTCAAAAACACTAATAATAAGACATGCAAATGGAAGTTTAGGGATTGCAAGCTCAACTCAGTAGTTTTATGGATACATTGGAATATGTGCAAAAAACACTTTAAAGATCTGAACATTCCTATGATGAGTATTAAATGTATGATGTCAGATATTTTATATCACTGAATGTAATTCAGTATAGCTTAAGTATAGAATTTCTTATCCTACTGAATCCTATTCTAATATTTAGAGAAGTAAGATAGTGTCACAGGAATTCCAACATAAATCACTTCTATTTTATTTATAAGTAACCTTATTTAGAGTTTGCCTTTCATAGCTTTACACACAACAATATTAAATAAAAATGTACCTGTACCTCACTGTACCTGCTCATACTTGTAAGTAGATAATCATTTTTTTGACAGGAAGTAACAGGTGAACCTATGGAAAATTAGAACTAGTACCCAGACAATTAGCACAGGTGTTCTTCAGGGCTGTGTGTTCTGTCTGTTGCTCTTTCCTCTCTATATATACTGATGACTGCACCTCAAAGAAACCCTCTGTTAAAGTTATGAAGTTTGCAGATGATATAATGGTCATTGGCTTCAGTCGAGACAATAATGAGTCTGCATTTAATGGGAAGTTGAACAACTGGGCCTGTGATGCGGTTGTAACAATCTGGAACTGAATATGCTTAAAACTGTAGAAATGAGAGTGGATTTTAGTAGGAGGCTTTCTATTTTACTACCTCTTACTATTTTCGACAGCACAGTATCAGCAGTTGAATCCTTTAAATATTGGGGTTTTATAATCTCCCAGGACTTGAAATGACACTTAACATTAGAACCATCATTAAAAAGACACAACAAAGAATGTTTTTCCTGTGTCAACTCAGAAAGTTCAGTCTCCTCCGCAGCTATTGATACAGTTTTATAGATGCATTATTGAGTCTGTCATTTGTAGTTCTATAACTGTCTACTTTGGTACAGCAACCAAACAGGACAGGTACAGACTCCAATAGATAATTAAGAATGCAGACAAAACAATAGCAACCATAAAAGATCTGTATATTTTGTGGGTCAGAAGAAGGGCTGAGAGATATCTGCAGACACCTCACATCCTGGACATAAACTTTCATCTCTTTCCCTTGGGATGATGCTAAAAGGCATTGCAGGCCAAAACAACTAGACACATATTTGGTCAAATAATTTATTCAATCCAGTTCAGTTCAATTCAATTCAAATTCTCTTTAAAATACAACATTGATTGTGATATTTAAGATCCTTTCCAACACTAACTTCCTATGATACTATGAATCTTCTTTATGTTTCAACATTCATTCAGAAGTACTTATCTTCCCCTATTTTGTTTAATGCATTATAAAATCTGTATAATGAAACATATTAGCATTTTGAATTCAACAAGTGACAGGGATCTAAACAAATTAAAGATCTACAAAAACGTAACTACCCACCTCCTAAATTAAATATAAAGGCTGTATTCTGTTTACTATTTATTTATATTATTTTAAAAAGTTAGAGATTTTGTTCCATTTTGTTCCATCAAATTTTGTTCCATCAAAAAACATTATTAAAACTACAAACAACTATGTATTGTAAAAATATTCTCAAATTCAGCATGATTTCTAGTGACATAAAATTTTCATAATAAAATATAAAAAATAGCAAAAAAAAATTAAAATCAGCAAAATCAGCAATAATGAAGTTGCTCAAAGTTGAACCATAGTGAGCAAGGCCAGCTGAGTTGCCTGGAGCATGATATTGTGAGTTTTCCTAGGATAGGCTTCAGTCTGGAGTTCTAATGAAGTAGATAGAGTCATTCAGACAGTGAGCTTAGTTTCCTGCTTACTGTATTAAATCCAGTACCACCTAAATGGCTAAAGCTGCTAAAAACCTGTGGTTGTGTCTATGTGGCAGTATCAGCTCCTTTGAATGATAGAGTAGTCCTCTCAGTTATGAAGAACATTCTCCATCCCCAAGAAGCCAATCTAGATCCAACATTCTGAAAAAAAATTCACCCAGTTTTCCCTTTTTAGGGAAGGTTGTTGACATGATAGCTGACAACAGCACCAGAAGACCTTGAAGGAAGTAAATTATTCCAGTCAGATTTTAGGTTATGGTTCCATACTAAGACATCCTTAATGTGATTGCATCAAACATGATTGCATTTGTTAAATGCCTTTGATAGAGTCAGGATGGGTGTCAATTCTATCCTTGTGATGCTTGATCACACAGTGAATCTGATGACAGTATCCTCCTGGGACTGGGTGTGGAGGCAGTCCTGTTACTATTTGTTTTTCTCTATGGTTGATAGTCAACCATAGATATGGTTCTTCATTTGTGAGACACTACAGACATCTCGCTTTATTCCTTTCTGTTTAGCATATTAATGATTATCCATAAAATCTGGTCTGGGATTATCAATATGCTGATGATACGCAGCTGTATATGTTGCCTCTTGACTTTCTAAGTATTGTTATCAAGCTACTGTTCAAGGATCTGGAGACCATAGATTTAGGGAGAAGGAACTGATTTTGGCTCAATTCTTATAAGACCAAATAGAGCTTACAGTACATCTTTGACCTTGGATGGAATATCAATACCCATTTCAATCTGATTCACAATCTGGGGATTGTTTTAGATTTGTATTAGATTAGGATTTTTGGTATTATGTAAAGCATTTCTGTTTGAAGAAGACTACCACTTGCTTGTTTTAATAAAATTACACAGTCATTTTAGTAAGACATAGTAATTCAATATTGTAGAACTTATAGTCCATATTTGCATAAAATTACTGATCTTTACAGCTGTCTCATATATTAATACTTAAGTAGGGTAAGAAAGTATACTTTCTCTTGCATAGTTGCCAATGTTCTAGGGAAAAGGAGAAAATGTCATTTTCAATATTGTTTCAGTTGCAATATATGATGCTTTCATTTTTTTATATTTTTCCTCTATGGAATGGGGAAAAAGTGGTGTTCAGTTGGGGTCACTAATATGGATAGAATTGAATGGAGTTTTTTCACAATGTATCACATGGCAATACTAGAGTTTGTTGGGAAGTTTAATCCACACTCAATCCTTTGTGCCTGTTTGCATGACATAACTGATGTGGGAAGAAATATTTTTATCCCCAATGACCTGGGGGTTACTTTAGGTTAACACTAGTTAGTCCTATTTGTTGTTGGATTCACATGTCTACATGATGGACTGACTTTCTCTTTGATCCAGTTAAGCTTATCTGTGAATAAGGTTATATTTTTTACAGTGAGGATTGATAAGTGTACTTTATATTATTTTTCCTAAGGAATTTCAAACCTTCAGATGATGGTAAGCTGTGGCCCTTTGGATGTTACAGAGCTAACAATTTAGTTGATTATTCTTGAAGTCCATTCCTAACATGTATACTTTTGTTCTGTAGGTCAATCAAGACTGTTCCGATAATAGTACAGACTACTAGGAACTTCATTATATCAGTTCTTTCTTCCTATCTTCTTTATTTCAACTATCATTTCCCTGAAAGGTTTTTAGGAGCAATAAGCATATTATTTTTTGTATTTTTAAGAAGATTCCATTTATTCTCAGTAGATACTTCTGCAACTCTCATAGTTCACCAAACATTCTTGAGCGTTGATTCCATTTCTATTGATATAGAAAACAGAGGGGGCACATGCTTGAGAATTCTGAACCAGTGGAATCATGGAAGCATTTCATATATTAGAAGTGTTGCAGGGCTAAGCAAATTTATTTCTGTCAGGGTAATGATAATTTAATAGTTGACTAGCTGCTGTAAGGTTGTAATGCTGTAATACTGTATTGTTGTAACAATGATACAATGGTAGCAATGAGTCAGCAGGACTCATTGGACTGCTACCACTTTAAGAGGCTATAATATAAGAGAGACCTTGTAAGGGCTTACCTCTGTGTGTGTGCTTCTGTGGTATAACTGATTACTGATTGCTATGTTTGTTCAAGGCCTGTATCAAATTATTTGTATGTATTTATGCTTTTTAGGGATAAAAACTACTATATGAAAATACAAACCTGTGTGCTATATTTGTTTCTGGGTTGTCTCACCTAATCACACTATGTGCACTCTGACAGGTTATGGGCCCAGTTCAGAGAGAAACTCAGAGAGAAGGCCAGAGTGACTAGAGAAATCAGAGAGAAGAGAAACCCAGTGAGAGCTTGCACCAGAGCCAGAGGGGCTGTGCATCGTAGTTTGTTAGTGGTTAGTGCTTGTAACAGAAATAAGCAACATGGCTTCCATCGGCATAATGGGAGGAGGTTTCATAGTGACTTGGCTGAATGAGACAAACAACCTCTCCTGGAGTGTAAAGATGGAGATGTACCTGAAAAGGAAGGAGTTGTGGATGATACTTACTGATCCACCAGCAGTCCTGGATGATGGGGACTGGAGAAGAAGTGAAAAGGCATTAGCCAGCGTAATTCTGGCTGTAGAGGACAGTCAGCTGATAGACATGAGGGGTCTCCAGTCTGCGAAAGAGTGCTGGGAAGCTTTGCGCAATGTGTATGTTAGAGAGACTGCAAGCAGTAAAGTGTTGCTGACAAGGAGACTGTATAAAGCACACCTGAAGCCGAGGGAGAGCATGCCCACACATCTGCAGGCTATGAGAAAGACATTCTTGGAGTTAGAGGAAAGAGGAATGACATTTACTGAGGCACACAAGGTATATGTGATGCTCAGTTCTTTGGACATTTCATGGGACATTCTTGTGACTAGCCTAGAGTTCATGCAAGAGAGGGACTTAACCATGACATATTTGACTGGCTGATTGTTAGAGGAAGAATAGAAACAGTTGGAGAGGCTACCAGGAAAGGAAGGAGATAATGCTCAGCACAAGCCAACATCTACAATATCCCAGGATGCCGGCAGAGAAGCTGAGACTGTTTACACAGTGAAGTGATGCTAAATGTGTGGGTCTACAGAACATCTCCAGAGATGCTGCCCTGAAAGGAGAAACAGAAGAGCAGCAAGACAAGGACATAGGGCTACTCAACACATGAGGAGTGGTTCTATATCATCATCATTTTCCTGGCATCAGCAGCGTTTGAAAACACCAGGAACACTTGGAGTTGGACAGTGTGACAAGTCAGCATATAGCCAATAATCCACAAGCATTTTTCTGGCTTGAGACCAGCAAAGAAGACATTTGTTAGTTTGGCCAATGGTCAACGATCTGCTGTAAAAGGGGAAGGTAAAGTGTATGTGCCTGAGATAGGAGAAGCATTAGACAATGTCCTATATGTACCTGAATTGGATCATAATCTGTTGAATGTGTCCAGGTTAGATAGCCAAGAGTATGAAATACTGTTTGCAGGAGGACAGTACTCCATCAGGAAAGGTAGAAGAATTCGTGCATGAGGGGTTAAGAAGGATGGTCTGTACATTCTAGGAAGACAGGAGAACGGTAGTACATGAACATTTAGAAACACTCCTACATATGACAATTGTGTACATTTATGGCACAGGGGATTGGGGCATGTATGTTGCACGCAGAAGGTGCCAGATCTAGCTGAGGGGCAAAAGCCAAAGTCAAAGCAAAACCAGTGCAAGATGTACCTAGATTATGCTGTTTGTAAGGAGGAAAAATTCAGGGTGTATCCCGTGAGTAGGAAAAACCCAAGGCAAACAAACAGAGTTATACCTTGGAGACCTGAAAGGTGTAATAAAGGTATACCTCCTGAGCAGTTCACTGCAAGTGGGATTAGAGTAGGTAGTATTCATAATAAACCCCATAAGTACCAAGAGAGATGGACATGGTCATTTCCTAAGAAAGAACAGAATAAATGGAGTAAGCTGAAGTTAAAGACAATGTTAGGCAGACAGAGACACCAGACTGAGCGGAATAAAGAAAGTGAAGATATTCAACCCAGAGATGGTAAGCAGGATGTAATAGAAAGTAATGAGACAGAGTGTATAGAGTCATTAGAAAATGAAATTAAGAGCAGTTCCAGAAGCAGTAGTAGTAATGGTACTAGTAGTGTTTGTAGCAGTGAGAGTAGAAACCGAAGCAGGAGGC
>JANHFL010006104.1:44094-54808 GCA_032468155.1 Oxyrhabdium leporinum
AGCTGTTCAGCTTTAAATGGGAGGAGTGTCAGGGTAATGATAATTTAATAGCTGACCAGCTGCTGTAAGATTGTAATGCTGTAATACTATATTGTTGTAACCATGATGCAATGGTAGCAATGAGTCAGCAGGACTTATTGGACTGCTACCACTTTAAGAGGCTGTAATATAAGAGAGACCTTGTGAGGGCTTACCTTTCTCTCAGTGTGTGCTTCCGTGGTGTAACTGATTACTGATTGCTGCGTTTGTTCAAGGCCTATATCAAGGTACTTGTATGTATATATGCTTTTGTAGGGATAAAAACCAGTATATGTAAATACAAACCTGTGTGCTGTATTTGCTCCTGGATTGTCTCACCTAGTCACACTGTGTGCACTATGACAATTTCATCTGTAGTTAATTTAAACTGAAGCAAATCTAATATTTCTATTTGCAATTATTTAAAATGCTGATGTTGTGGCAAAGTCATTTTTTTAATAGATTTTTTGAGCTTTTTAAAAAAATCACACTTACCTGAATAGAAGACAACTACTAATCTCTCCTATACTTGCAGTATATTGTTTCAGTTAAAAAACATATCTTGATAACTAACCTTTTAAGGCTTAGGGATCCAATTCCTGCTTGTTTCATACCTGCTCACTTTGCTCTCTAATGTACACCTGAGAAGTGTTGCAAAGATTTATGAACAGCCGAAATAATCAAGAACAATCCCAGCTGCATTCCTCCATTCTTACTACCACAGCAATGAATAATCATGACCAGTGCTATTATGAAAAGCAGTTTTAAAATGCAACTTGCTATTCTTTCAGGTTCATAGTTGATTGTAATTTTAAAATCATTACACGGAGAATGGTGCCTGGTAGGTTCCCCTCATAGCAGCTGTTTCCTTATTTTTTTAATTGTAACTTGCCAAACAAATGCGCACATGTAATGAAAACTGGGATAAGGGGACACTAATAATTTATTTTCTTTAGCTTATCTGTGAAGTGGGAATAAGGTTTTTTTTTGTTACTCTAGCAGCTGCAGCAGTTAGCAGACCTAAACTTTGGTTGAACTTGTTTTTCCTTCACTCTTTCTTCAACCATGGAAACAATCACTGGTTCCTAGTGTTCTTTGTTGGCATTTTGTGGTTGTTAGAAGTAAAGGTAATTAGGTATGGATTTCATACTGTTTTTGAGGAAGTGGGCAACAAAAGTAGTAATATTTTGAAAGTGCATGTATTTTCCATTAGGATATAATTAGTGAGGTAGCAACTGCAGGCTAATTGTATTAATATAGATATTATCACAAACACAAAGCAGCAGGAATCCTTCTACAAAAAAGATTTTACATAGTCTGGACAATTTAAACTCACTGAACTGAAGACTGTTCTTCAGTTGATCAAAGAGAATTCAAGATCAAAGGTGCTTTTTGGAGATCATAGTTAGTGAGGAAATGAACTTGATGGATTAACCATTAACTTACTTTGCCTCTCATCCTTATTAACACAAAGTCCTGTACAAGGGGGGGGAGGGTAAAGCAAGGCAGGAAATTAGCCTGTACAATATGTTAAGAGATACTTTATATTCTCTCTCTCTCTCTCTGTCTCTCTCTGTCTCTCTGTCTCTCTCTCTCTCTCATACACACACACACATATACACACACACATATACACACACACTAAAAATCTTCAGGAGTGGGACAGAAGACAAAAGTTCTGTTCATGGATTGCAGTGATAACAATTTAAAAAGGGGTATTGTTAATAGGAAAGCATTTGGTAACTTGAATTGCTATAGCGGCAGACTTTTTAGCACTTGTTTCAGAAGTCATAGACAACACTATAATAATAAAAAGAAAAGTTGATGTTAATTCATTCTGCCAAGGGTGAAGAAAAAGGAAGATCTGAACCTCATCAATACTAAAAGTATATTCCATCATCATAACTTTAAATTATTGTAGAAGCAATCATGCATGAGATACAGAATTCTTATTAAAACATAAAGCAGAAAATAATAGGAACTGAAAGGAGAATTAATATGCTACAACTTCAAGGACTCCTTTAAATGACATATCCTTTTGTATTGTGGCAGTATTTTAAAAGCGAAAAGCTTTTAAAGTACTTTAAGATATTATGTTTATTAGATGTTTTATACAATATAACAAAATGCTGTTTTTCATATAATAAAAACAATAGCTTTAAGTTACCCAGGGCAGATGTTTTTTCTTATCTCAATAGTTAAGAAAACATTTTTATCATTACTGAAACTTAAAATATTATGTGTGCACATGTGTGTGTATTATATGATATTTCAATATCACATATTTTTACATGATCCCTCTTCCTTTTCCACACAAATTATACAATTTATTTCACAATATTGGGATAAATTTTCAGTATTGCTTTCTACTTTTCCATCCTGAATTTTTAAGTGAATATTAAAGAGCTGATTTCATAACAAAATTTTATGCTACTTTAATATTCAATTTGGTCTGTAATAGACTCTTTGGAGATATGAGGTAAATGCCCAATAAAATGAACTAGTTTGAAGTTTAAAGAAAAAAAGACTTCACAAATTGATTAGGGATAATTGCTTTAATGGATACTTAAGAAAAAAAGGGGTCAAGTGAAAAACGGAAGTTTTAGCCAATAATCAAAAAAGAGTGATGAATGAATTACCGTATGTTTTAAAACCCTGCCAAAGTTATTTCCTTTCCCCAATGTCACAAGATCCAATCAAGGCACTGTCCAGTTGCCTGGTAACTTCACTCCTCCTCTCTCCGACCACCTATGAAAATGTCTTTGGTTCCCAGGAAAAAGTATTTCGTTTTGGCTACAAAAACCTGGCTATCTCTATCCCTCCCTCCCTCAGCTCCAGTGAAGCCTCAAACACTGAAGCCTCAAAATGGCTTCTGTCAGGTCAGCTTCAGGATTGACAACATCAGAGAACCAAGAGTTTCTCATAAAGTCTACCATCACAATGTAGCTTTAATGGACAGATGTTTCTGCTGAGTCTCATTTTTTAATAGTTTTGGAAATTGCTTCTTAACTATTTTTCAACCATTAAGAACCTTTCAATCAACAAGGTTTATAACTGCAGCAGGTGACTTTTCTTTAATCCTTAGCAAAAGAAGTTTTAAAGATAGTTTATAGACATTTTAAAAAATAATGAACAGAAAAAGCATGATCGGAATGTTGGTTTTGTAAGTTATAAATGTATTAAGGATCCAGATGGATTTGAAATAAGATTTTGAAATTAATCATAAGAATCCTTCCCTTGGGAAAACGCTGTTGTTTTGCATTCTTAAAAGATAAGATGATAAGATGAAAATTTGAACTTTGGATACTAGAAGACACCAGGAGCAATTAAAAATTACAATGCAAGGAAATTAAATCTGACTTGCAAATACAAAATGGAGCCAAATATTTTAACATTGGATGTATTGAAGATATTTGTGAGCATTGGATCTAGAAGTTTATCTTTAAAGTGTCTGCCATTATAGGCAGACTTTCTTTAAAATATATTTTAGAACAGGAACAGGTTTTATCCATTAAACTGAACCTGATCTGAAAGTGGATTTAAAAGTGACAAGCTACAATAATTTTACATCACATATATACAGAATGTCTTAATAATTACACAAGATATGCAAATGGAAAATCAAAAAACCAAAATGGATAACTTCGAAGAGATCATTCATTGTATTTTAGGAGATGTAGAGAGTAATTAAAGAGTAATTAAAATTGTTTATACTGGTTATGATGAAGAGGGAAGTCATTTTTTTATATATTTATTTTTCTTTGGTATATTCTTATTTTTTATTCTTTTTTCTATATTTTTTTGCAATTTCTAATTATTATTTTTATTCTTTATTTTTGTAGCTTTGTATTAGTTTTTTTATCTTTTTAACTATCATATTTTATAAAATTATTGTAAATATCCTTTCAATTTTAAATTGAGAAGCATCAGTTAATATAAAAGTAACTCATACATTGTTTTTTTATTTTTTATTTCATTATATTGTTATTCTGATATTGGAAGCAATATTTTATTGGGCTTCTTTGAAATAAATTGATAGCATTCAAACAAATTATTGCTTTTGTTACAAGCTGAATAAATTACTTGCAGCTTGAATGAAATGATTCATACAGTACTTTGGGAAAAAAATTGCAATGTTTTAAAACTCTGGGTTTTAGTACTTTCCAAGAATTCCAAATTATGTTTCTTTTATAAGTCAACAATATATATTAGTCAGATACATTTTAAAAGTAGCATAAGCTTCCAATTATTTGGTAATTTACTATTGTTGCAGATGGATTTTCAATATTTACAACACAATGAGAAAAGTACATATCTATTCTGATTGTCCCACTTGTGAGATCCTAATACTGGGGTCTGACACAAAGAAGCCTTGTGTTCACACTTAGAACAGTGATTAATTAATACTATAGAGATAATTGCATGGCTTTCTTTCTGGAGCAATTAAGTTTCTGTAAGTACAACATTCTTATTTTGTTTCTTTCACCAAGCAATTACAAGCCATCCCATGTGTTGATGCCATGTTGTGTTATTTTCTGCTAACAACAGTGAAGGTTGCCTTTGAGCCTGAGCTTTCAGCAGTTTATATCCCATTGGTTATTTAATTAATCAACAGCTTTGGGTCTAATGTCACCACTCTGTTGATAATGTTCATTTTAATTGTGCAAACGTGTTTGACATTGACTTAGTAGTATTTTCTCTGCTGTACTCTATTTTCCCATGTTTTTTTTAAATGCCATCATGGGTGGCAAAGGAATATTTTTCTTAATTTTAGTGGTAACAGAAGTACTAATTACTGATCTTTATCTGGCATGAAGGCCCTTAGGTTTATTTGTCAATGAGTACTAATGAGTAAAAGTACTTATAAAATGTTAACAACAAAATAAAATGATTACTGGACTATAACTTTCTTTTCTTACTAAAAACACACAGTGCTATCTACTGTAAATATAATACTCTTTGCAAAACTATTAATACCACTTTAATCATTAAACTATTAATATAGGAAGTAGCAACATATCATACCATTAAATGTTGGTATAGTAACCTGCTAGCTAAGAATAAACTTTTATAACTAGAATTGTAAATTAAAGCACATTTTGTTTGGGGGGAGATATTGTTCAGGACTGTTCTTGTAAAAAGTAAATGACAACATAAAAAGCCCTTTCTTATAGCTTTGTTGTTTGGTTTGTAAATATATTTATATTTATATATGTATATAAATGTATATAGTTCTAATCATGCATACAAAATATGCTTTAAACATGGTCTCAATGGTATACGGTAGCATAATATTCAACAGGTAAATAATCAGATGCTTGATAGGCCTAAAATGCATTGATGAATGACTTTTATGTTACAACTCTATACTGACTTAAAGGACCTGAAAAGACTGTTATGACAGTCTTTTAGATATTTCAGTAGTCTTCAAATTACAACATTATCAAATTGTGCTATTGTGGAAAAAAATATACTTTTGTGACCAATTTAAGTTGCCAATCAGATTTAAAATAAAGGTAGTAATAGGCAATACAATACAATTTCTTTATTCTTATAATTTCTCATCAGTAGGTTATTCCTCAGGATGTCCCATTATCATAATTCATAATGGATAGTTGCTAAATCTAAGTCCATAAGCAAATACGGTACATCCTCAGGCAAGTGAATTGCAATCAGAATAGAAAAGCATTATCCAATTATAAATGTCACAAAAAGTATTTAAAAAAATATTTTTAAGAATTTTTTCTCTGCTCCTTACAATGTTCCTTTCTGTTCATTCAGGTCTCCTCATCTGACTGCTTGCTTATCTTATTGCAATTTGATGGCTGCTTTCCTTCCCATCTGTCCTACAGAGTTGCAAGGGCAATCCATGCAAGGGATCTGGTAGATTACATTAGAAATATTAAATAAATAAATTTGTCCTGGTACAGTAGCCCCTGGATGGTGTGCGATGCCCACTTTCAGATCTCGGAAGTTGCGTTCTACTGCTTCTGAAATGTTTTTGATGTATGGCAGGGCATGCCTTATAGTTGGTCTTTTACCTTCTTTCTTCCTTTTTTTCCCCTTGCGTGTTGCACAGGGATCTTGTAATAAATCCTTGTGAGTACCCATTCTCTTAAATTGTTCAAGCGGGTACCTATTCTCCAGTTGTTTAGCTTGCTGAGTACTATTATACTGCCATATAGTGTTCTGATGCAACTCACCAGACTGAAAGCAGAGCCTTTGGAAAGCTAGGAGAAAGAGAGGATTTTCTCTCTAGTCTCTTGCCTAATAAAAGGAGAAATCGACAAAAAGCTGGAAAAGTTCATGAAAGCAAGCAGAGGATTTTTTTCAAATCAAGTTCACTCTAAGAAATAGGCAAATGTTCTATTCAGAAGCTGCATTGTTTTAATTCCTTTGTTTGGGTGTCCTATTTAAGTCTTATTGTCTCTTGTTTTTATTTTGCACAAGTTGGAAATTCTGTTTGGGTTATAGCCAAAAGAATTTACTTTGCTTTTTATTAACTTCTTATGAGCCAAAATCTAATTAGGAAAGAAAGATCTATCCCTAGCTTGCTCAAGAAGAGAAGGTTTCCAAAAATATGGAATGTATTTGTTTTTCTAAATCATGTTTCATCTAAGGTATGTTGTGTCTCTGTATGTGTGTATGTATGTGATAATAAATAAAAAAGACTGATTTCATTTATTAGTGTTTTGTTTATTTCCAAAAGGGAAAAGAAAAGGCTACACTATCAGGCAGGCCAAGAGTTTTTACATTTTTTTTCTTTAGTTCTTTTGCATAGCTGGAAGGCAATTAAAGTTGTATCTGTTTCATAGACCAGCATTATAGGAAAGCATCTGATAACTAAGGTGGTGTCAGAAGTAAATTCTAAGCAGCTATACCAGGACATGAGAGGCCAATGTGTGTTTCCCTAATGGGTATCTGGAAAACGAGGTTTAAAACCTTCAGATATTTATCCTATGTGTTCCGCTGTCTCTTGCTAGTGCATGTAGAATATACCATACACCAGTGGTTCTCAACCTCTTCTACATCACAGACCTCATATAAATATTTTTCGTGGCCATGGACCACGTACATGGATAATGAAAACTTAACTCAGAATTTAAATCATAGTATTTCTTCTAGCCTTTGCAGACCCCCTGTGACAACATCGTGCCCCCCCCCAGGAGTCAACAGACCAGAGGTTGTGAACCACATACACCAAATAATAATAGCTGTCTCACTCCACTGCTTAGCTGTGCTTTTTAAATATTGTGTTTATTTACCATCCATGCATACTCATTTCAAGAAACTGGGATATAATCCAAATATTTATCCATTATATTTAACTGCTTTCATGGGAAAATTTTACCTCTACAAATCTACAAATGAAGATTCAAGTCTTGGAATTCAGGAATGATCAGTATTCTTTTTACATAAAACTAATGGTAATTTAAACATGTTTTTATGTGAGTTATTACACATGATTATCTGAAGTGAATTGAATCTCATAGTATGAAAAGGTCTATTTGTTGTAATACATCAGAATGTTTGTTTATTATAGAGAACCTTTGATGCTAGCAATTACCTCTAATTAATGAGGTATCATATAAAAATGCATTTTGTCAAATGCTTCATTAAACAAACTTCAGTATTTTTTTAGCATTATCCTCCTTTGTTATCGCTGTTAATGTTTTCCTTTGAAACCTCCCTCCCCCATTTTAGCTTGCACATAGCTTTACACGTGGCCCATCCTGACTACAACGTTAAACTGCACAGTGGAGCCTCATTATTGAAAATCATTGATCAGTAAATATATTACTTTGCATATTCCCTTCCATATTTCTATGGAAATTTAGTTTCTCACAGAGTTTAAAAAATATTTCCAGATGAAATGCAAAATTTATTTGTGGACAGTGTTCATGACCTTACATAGAGAGGCAACAATACTGAGCAATTATTTACATATTTTCCACTGGTATATTTGTAACCTTAAATGTAAGATTAGCTATGATTTATAGTGGCATTTTTGTATTTTATTGCCTTTCTACCTTCTATCTGCAAATTTTTAAGGAAGGACAGATTTCACTTTTTACAACAACAAAAAAAAATCCTTTCTTACCACTATAGGTGTTATATGTCTTCCTCAATTTCAGGTCTTCTACCAAAGTTCTGGGAGTTTAAAGAGTCTGCACAATGTCTTAGCTGTTCCTAGCACCATATTCTTTTGAACAGAGACCTCTGATGTTGCTCTTGGGATCTATTGGAGCCACTTTCCAACTTAGGAGTCATAATCCTGAATGTTCCTACTACCACTTTAACCTTTTTTTTACTTTAACTTGTATATATATACATACATAATTGCAGTTTCAATGAACTGAGATTTGAATGATCCAAAATTAGTCATATGCCTTTAAAAATATTACATCTTTTACAAAAATAAAAAATAAAAAATCATTTGTTAATCCAAATCATTAAAACACTGAAAATAAAAGATAGATAATTTTGTATTTTGAAAAAAATCATTGTTTTGTGTCATTTGATAGATTTTATGCAATAAGCATAAATGCTGCTAAATGAAAAAAAAAATCACACTTACTGGTTTGATTTCACTTGTGGGAAATTATCTTTCGAAAGTTTTTGAAGTGCTACTAATTTGAGTTTATGTATAGATTTTATTGATACTATAAAAATAAACCCTCTGATTTATACACTTATTTTATGGAATTAACTGCAGAAGACACAGAAGACATATACAATGTTTTGCTTTTTGGCATTGAAACAAAGACATTTGTGACAAAAGTTACACCAAGAAAATTAAATTAAGTACTTCAACATAATTAACTTCTTTAGTCAGGAAGAAAAGGCTATAATGGGATGTAAAATAGTTATAAATGCACCTTTTATGAAAACTATACAGCAATTTACAGAAAAGACCAGCAGCCTATCTCAAGAAAAGGCCAATCAGGAACCAGTTCTCATAGAATTTCTTCAAAACAGACTAGTAAAAAAAATGAAATACAACTTTATTTTATGCATTTTAGAATGAATTAACAGGAAACATTAATAAATAATATATTTTTCAACATTGGAAGAAATATAATTGTAACATATCTGATTAAGAACTTAAACTCTGAGAATACAGTAATGGCAAAACCAACAGAATATACAGAATATATGCACAGAAGTTTAACCAAATTTAGCAAAAATGGTTTCCTAAATACAACATTTCACAGAATGACAGATATAATCAATTATAGTATGATTTCTAAGGTGGCCTAAATGTCCCCCTAGAAATATTATAAAACAGCAGATGTAAGGGGGAAATGAGTTCAAAAATCCAATGTTTTTTAAAAAAATTACTATAAGCATTGTTAATTTTGTTTTACTGTTCACAATTATTAAATACACACATGCATATACACACTGTGGAATCTTTAATATTAAGTAATCAGTACAAGACCAAAAGTTTATACATAATGTATACCTTAATGTAATTCATAGCAGTTCTTGTTTCAATACTGTATTAAACTCTGGATAAAATTCAGATAATTCTATGCTAACATTGATATTTAAGTTATAATTAATATTGATATAGGACTCTCTTCTATTTTCAATTCTTTAAACCACCTAAACAACAGAATGTTAATAATGTCCAATTAACATTATATCACTATATTGAATCAGGTATCAAGATGTAAAACAATATAATAAAAATGAAGAAGTCTCTTTAGGCTTTAGAAACAATCTGGAACCAGTTTTCTTTGACTCCTGTGACATGTTCCAAACAGAGATCAATTTGCCAGATTTAAATGCAGAGCACATTCAGTTACCATTGTGTTGTCTGTGAAATTCCAAGAAATTCAAAAGAACTTTGTACTTCAAAAGAGCATGCTCAGCTTCTGAAGATACCAGCCACAGATACTGTTGAAAAGTCAGAACATCAGAAAGTTAGGCCAAGGTCATTCAATCTAAGTCAGACTTTTACCAGTCATCCTATTTTAAATTTTAAATATTTAGTGTGAATAAAATATTATCAATCGTATCTATTACATTTAACCAACTTACATAATTTTAATGTTAATACAAACATTTATATAATATTAAGATCTTCCATTATTGCTTATTCAACTTGTCAATCACAACATTCTGTCTAATACAGCTAAGCTATTATTAATTATATTTGTTACCTTTAACAATCATACGCATATTCATATTGAATTATCATCTTCCATTATTTGTTAATCAATATTTCTATATATTACTTATGTGCTAATCGCCATGTTTTTTTAAGTTATACTTGGTAAAACCATCTTTCATAGATTATTATCCCTCATATTTATTACATTTAACAAACATATATTTCTAATAATAACACCATCATTTTATATTAAATTAAAGTCTTTCCTTATTTGCTTATTCAACTTATAATATTATTTTTATATCACCATGTTCTGCATATCATACATTTTAATACAAATAGTATATTATTGATCATCTTTATTACATTTAGCAAACATACACTCCAGGAGAAGGGCGGGGCTTGGATCGCAGCGAGACGGGAAACTCCGACGGGAGATTCCTGAATCCAGCCGGGGGGGGGGTTCTAGGGACCTAACACCGTTTTGGAGGGACGGTAAATAAAGAGCATCGTCTGAGGACTCACGGGAGCCATCGCGATCTCTCGTGGGCGATCGACACGGCTTTTAAACCCTCT
>JANHFL010006104.1:65455-76285 GCA_032468155.1 Oxyrhabdium leporinum
GTTGGGGGTGGGTACCGGAGGGGAGGATGGGGAGGGGGCTGGGGTTAAAAAAGAAAATCTTTTATGTATAAAACTTTTTCAATAAAAAAAAAAGAAAAGAAAAAAAGAAATATCAGATCAATTTTCACTGGAGTACGCAAACATAGGCAAAAGATGCCTGGGCTAATCTGTTGTATAACACCAAAAGATAGTACAAACTTTGTGTCCAGATTTTTTTGATGGGTAGGAAAGAAAAACTTCATAGAAAACCAGAACAAATCCTCCACTACAATGTTGGTTGTCTTACACATGTGTACAACACATTAGTCAAATCTAATAGAGAGCCAGTTTGATCTAGTGGTTAAGACTCAGGGTTAGAAAGTGGGAAATAATGAATTCAAGTCCTGCCTCATCCATGAAAGTCAGTTGGGCGACTTTGAGCCAGTTACTCTCTCTGACACCAACCCATATCAACAGGTTGTTGTTGTGGGGAAAATATAAGGAAAAGGGTCTGTTGGATATATTCACCATCTTGAGTTATTTGTATAAATAATAAAGATAGGATAGAAATAATAAACTATTGAACTATAAAAACTATTGAACTATGCATTGAAAATTTGCGAAGCAACCTGACTCTCCTGGAAAAAGTCAGAGGCTTGGAGAACAGTAGAGGTAGGACTTTAAGAGGAAAAGTGTGGAAATTGATATTTCAGACTGTTTGAAGGGAAACATGTGATGGAGGAATAGAGACAGGAGATGTGGGCAAATTCTGAAAGACACACTAACTCTGCCTAATTTTTCTGTTAATAAAAAACATACTCTTCAAGTAATGCATTAATCTTTTCTATATTTTTATTATTGAATAAATATAAAATGGACTTCTAAAACCTGGATGCAAACTGATCTGATCTGATCTGAGTTGATTGATTAAGTCCTGTGCCAAAAAAAAGAAAAGAAAAAGGCATCCATTAAAATTTCTGCAGTCTTCTGAACCAATTGTAGTATCTTGTAAAGAATATAATTAAGTATATTAGTAAACAAATTGACTATCTTCAAAATGACTGTGTAAGCATGTACTGGTGGAAGTTCAGTAATAAAGCACTGTGAAACTATATTTTATGATCCAGGAGATGAAGGGAAATCAGTGGAGAAACTAGTCAGCTTCACAGTGACAGTCTTAGCCCAGAAACAGATGTAACAGAATAACATATAATCTCTGACATCCATTCTCACCTTTTGCCACCAAAACTCTCAGACCATAAGATGCAACATTTTGAACTTTCTTCTCTCTATCAGTTGTATTGTTATGGCACAGTTATAATACCTCTGCCTGTAAAACAAATGTCCCTCAGTCACAGAAAAAGCAGAATCAGTCTGTAGGTCTCTGTGGAAGTCATCGATCTGTGTTCTGTTGTTGTTGCAAGTCCTGTTTTTATTGCAAGTAAATCTAATACAACAGATCTACTGTTTGCCTCCCAGTGCTTATCTTCTTTGGAGTGTCCCTTTGATAGAGAAGGGTATAATTGTTTTGCTTCAAGACAATGGTTGGGCCAGAGAGTGCAGCTGGCAGCTTATTTTGTGAACTAGGAATGTAGGTGATATAGACAATGATATTGGAGAAAAAATGTTTCCACTTGATCAGATTTATGTCTGATGCTTCAACTCATGTTTCATTTAATGTATGTACACAATATGCTGTATCTTCCAATAAAAAAACTCCATTGTTGAATCATTGCTTTTATGAACAGTATTTTTTTTATTGAAAACACAATAGTATCTGTCAACCAGGAAAAGCAGTATGCAAGAGCTCCTACCCTCCTGTTGCTGAAGCCTAAAGAACAGCCGAGGAAGTAGAGTTCAAGGCATTACTTTGTACAAGAAAGATCTCTGAGTAGTAACTGACATGAAAATGACTCTGCCTTGCATAATAAACTATTTAAATGTGTGCCTTTTGTCAGATTTTTAAATAAGCAGCACTGAGCATTCTGCAAAATAATGGTAACTCTTCTGTAAAAATGGATAGATACATCCAAAGTTAAACATATTTCACATTTATAGCTATGTGAGAATTATTGCACCTTAGGTAGATCCATCTATAGTCCTTCTTCAGAGACCCAATAATTTAAATAGCACAATTGGGGAAGATCAAATATAAATGTTTCCAACTTAGCAAAAAGCTTGTTTGCAAAAGCACTCTAGGACATTTCTTATGCATCTTCTAAAAACAAAAACAAGATGGTATTCAAGTATACAGTATAAATCTGTCTAAAATATCAGAAAATATTTTCATGTATGTATCTAGAGAAGACCAGAGTGTAACTAATCAACCCAAACAGCATCACTGCAATATTCAAATTTATAATAGTGTGGAGATCAAAAACTAGTAAACATTCATGGTCCTGATTGATTCAAATCAAATTGTAAGAACTCTCAAGGGAAATTTACTGAAAATATGCCTTCTGAAGAAGTTCCAGGAGGTCTGAAATAAAAGGCAGTGTGTAGTGATTCCAAAAGCCTTATAAATAAATCTCCAGAAATTATCTTTCTTCTTCACAAAAAAATGTAGATAGAAATGCTGGAGATATAGAAAGGTAAATAAATCTTTTATTTCTTTCAGATTGTTGTCCAGAAACCTTTTAACTCTAGAGTAGACTTGGTATAGTGTCTTTTTAAGCTGAAATCTGGGTTTCATATTTTAATTTACATATTGTTAATGGAACAAGGCAAATAACAAACAACAACATCTGTGTATTCTTCTGTCAAAAAAGATTTAGGAAGTAGTATTAACAGAAAGAAGACAAAAGAAATGGATCCTACAAATAATACTATTGATATTTTTAAGTAGTTTAAAAAATGTCCCTTTTCCCAGGATATAAATATGTAATGAAATGTCCAGGAGCCAAGCAGCAAGTTCAGAGGACACATCTCTGCCTAGATCATTATTTTTTGTTTTCAGTTCTTATATTTATGAAGGGTAAACAACGTTTCTTGCAGTTACTGACCCAAGTTGCTTAGCTTATTTGTTACCAGATGTCCAAGGAATCTAATCTATGACTATCCAGTACATAAATTGTATTTCACCAACATTTTTGTGAGAATGACATTCTTGGTCTGGCTCTTCTGATGAATCCAGTCTGATGTATCCTGTTGATGACGACTCCTCCACTTCTTCCTCAGAAGCCTTGAGGGAGAATGAGGTAATTCCTGGCACGTCAAGAATTACTGATCCTGAACTGCCAGTAGAACAGGCCTCAGCTGGGGAGAGCTTGCAGGCCAGTGAGAAAGAGGGGGAGGAGCTGACTGCCGTAGTGAATGCCATAGTATGCAGGGCAGAGAGGCAGAGGTCTGCCAGATTTCTGGGGAAAAGGCTCTGCCCATCTTGATAGGCTGCACTGGCAACTATTTGACACAGCAGGCAGAGGGAGGCATTGCTGGAAGCAACATATGTGGGTCGTGGCTAGATGTCTGTTTGTGAGATGCTGCAGTGGATTTAGTTTAAGTTACCAGGAGATTCTGTTTTTGTGTTTTGGACCTTGTTTGAGCAGCTGGTTATCTGTTTGATGGACTAATTGGCCATTGCCTGGAAGTTTAATCTGGGGTTTGTTCGTGGCTGGCTTCACTTGGAAATGACGATCTTAACTCCTGTCCTGGGCTGTTCCTGTGAACTCTACTTGTAAATGCTGAAACTCTTGATCATTGGACTGGCTGACAAATCTAATGGGAGGCTTCAAATCTCAGATTGGATTTTGGCTTCTCTTTTGAAACTACCCAGGCAAAGCCTATATTTCTGAGACTGTTTTAGAGTTTTTCATGTATTTTCATGTCTTTATTATCTACTTGGTCTTGAACCAAATTGCTGTTCTAATCTAGCAGCTGTGAGACAGCTGACACCTGCAACAGAACTGCTGTGGGTTGGGAGTGCAAAATAAAGCTCTCTTTAAACCAACATGGATGTGTGGATGAGTGGGGCAGCACATCCAGTAGGATTGAACTTCTGGCATAGCTCTGATCCTCCTCAGAGTGTGTAAGCCCCAGAATTACATCAATGTAAATTCTTCTTGGAGCCCAGCCATTGCTTCACTGAGAATCAAGATAATGACTACTTGGAGTCAAAGTAATGCATCAGTGGTAATCAAGGTATTGCATCACTAGGAGCCAAGGAAATGCCTTGCTCAGATAGATCTATTACCATATTGTAGGATGATTATGATTGATGATGATAATGATAACAATGATGGTGATAATACCATCTACAGGACTCTACAAAACTAGGGTCTGATGTCTTTCCCTTGAGACAGTAGTGAAATTTTAAAATTACCAGAATAGCCCAAGAGAGTTTGTTAAAATGAAATGAAGAAGAATGAGAAAATGATTCTCCATATTCCATGTTCACAATCTGATTAAAGTGAACTGGATTAAACTAAACCTATTTCAATATTTGTATTGGAACAGTATCATATAGGAGACAAGATGTTACTTTAAAAAAAGCTAGATGTCAGCCCATCAAGCTCAACCAGGTGAAGAAACAGATGCTTCAGGGATTCCAGGATTACTTTATTCTGGCATAGTGAATTTCCTCCTTTAATGTTTTATTGATCCCTTCTCTCTTCCCAATGTAAGATCTATATTCTTACACGTTAACATAAAGTGTGAACATATAGAATTATCTTCTACACTACAGAATAGAGAATAAACAGTATTCAAAGAGAAAAAATAAATAGATGGCCAGTTCCTTTCTTAGCCTATTTGCCTCTGTTACTTAAAGGGAATAGCAGTATAACAGTAAACTCTCCTCTTGTTTTGATGCTGCTTGAATAAATATACTTTGCATTCACAGTCTTGTTCTGAATATGTCAGTGCATCACATATATAACCTAACTCAGGGATGCAAGTAATTTTATATTGGCTTGCAAAATAGTTTTTAGGTTAAAGATCCAATTTTACATGCTGTAAAATAGTCTTTAGGTTAAATATTTTATTTTATATGCTATAAAATAGTATCATGTTTGAGGTAAAAATAGGATTTGGTTTTGTTTGTGAGATACAATCTAAAATGTGCCAAAACATGCAGGAACTATATCCATTTAATTAAACAGAAATGCAGTTTGTGACTTAGGTTAGTCTAAAGCTGACCTTGGACCCATGGTAGTACATATTTTGCTATATTGCTATGAGGTGCTATTGAGCATTTTGTTTTGATATACCTTTTCATTATGAAAACAGAGAAAATCTAACCATTGTTATAGGGTTTAGTTATGACACCAATACTTACAGTCTACAAATTGTTTCCTTGATTGTGTGGCCATATAAGGATGCAGGATCAAACTTGAATCCAAAGCGGTCAGAGAAGATGAACTAACCCAAGAGCACAAGAATAGTACTTGACTGATCTTGAAAACAGAGCCATGGGCATTTCCCCTTCATTCTTCAACATAGTTTGAAGAAGAAGTGTTGATCGGCAAATGTATGTGTGTGTACAAGTATGTGATTATGTGAATGGCATGTTGTTTCTTGAGAAGCTTAATTATTTTCAGCAAGTAGTAATGAGGCAAATGAATCTCAAAAAATAATTAATCAAAGACTAAAGAGTTGTATTTAACAGAGAAAAGTAATTACCAATATAAATTACATATATATTATAAAATAATAATAAAACTATGTGATGAATTTGTTTATATTAGAAGACTTTTTATTAAAGAGGGAAAATGGATGGATAAATTTCAAAAACTGCAAATGTTTATAAAAAAAGGTAATAGGTAGTGTTTCTTGACTGGAATAATATCTTTAAAGAAATAAATATTGGTAAAAGTATTTTTCTTTTCACATTGTTATATGGAGGTGAGAGTTAGCTACATCAAGAGAAATATAAAAGTTGGTTGATTGCAGTGAGAATTATTTAATAAATGTCTACAAGAAAATATAAACTTCCATAATTAAAAGGATATTAATGAATGTGCACTGAATACTAAAATGAGTGACTAGGGAAGTTAATCATACATAAAGAATGAAAGAGGATTGGAGAATAAGAAATACGGGAAGGAAGGGTTAAAGTCTTGAGAAGAAGAGTAAGAACTTCCTATATACCTTACAGGTAGTTGCCTATAGATACTTTAAGCGTTTGGGATAGTTATGATTAAAACTCCATATATATTAAAAAATAGAGCACAGGTGCTGTCTAACTAGATTCTAAGGAATATACAATTTACAATTTATATGCAGTCAAATTACCTCCACCCCAGACACACACACACACACACACACAGACACACACACACACACAGAGAGAGATATTTCTCCAGAAAATTAGATATTAATGATTGCTTCGCTAACATATCTAATCTGGATTTAATGTAATCAATAGAATATTTTATTCATTTTCTTTGCTTTGTTTATATTGGATCTTTACTACAGTCACTGACCAGAATTTGTTTTATTTGTGTATATGCATACAAAGCTAATAACTACAATGTTTCTTTGTAAATGGAAAGTAATATTCTTCCCAGTGCTTCCTCAACTTCTACTTCATTTATCAATTTCTATTTAGTCATTGAACAATCCTAGAGCCGGAAGAAATTTTTATATATCAATAAATCATGACTGGCTACAAAGGTACCATTTTTTTTTAAAGATAAAAAACGGTTTTCAATCACATTAATTTTAAAAAGTAAACTTTTTTTCTTCAAACTAGACTTTTTTTTTTCCAATGAAGGATGTTTACATTTTATTCTGACCCACTTAAATATATCCTATAGATCCACAATGAATCTGCTAATGAAAATAACTACATTTTATCACAGTTGGATCTATAGAAGAATACTTCTTAATCCATATTCTGATATTTATTTTTGTTGTTCAGAAGTTTCAATGCAAGCAAACAACCAAGCTAGCTGCAAAAGTGTCAATTTTCAGCAACAAGAAGCAAATGTTGTTACTGCTCCAGTGTCTTCTGCTTTCACACTATCTTTTTCAAACACAAGAGAATAGTGACCAAATGCAGCAGTGATCATATCCAAGATGAATAAATACTATAATATTAATTATAAATATTATAATATAATAATTCTATATTTTAAATATATGAATAAATAATGTTACTATTTCAGGAAGGGTCAGGTGAGGAACTTTGCAAACTATTTTCTGGAAAGGGCAGATGATTTTATATTTTATCACCCTTTTGATGGTGGTAAAAATACTTTTTAATTGGAAGCCACCCAGAATTGGTTAGAAGATGGACAGCTATATAAATGTAACAAACAGAGAGTTTAGGTTCAACATTGCCACTGATTTCTCAGATGGCATCAGTAGCATTCATTGTCTTTGATCACAAATTTTTTTACAAGTTAGCCACAAGCTTAGAAAAAGATGGTCAAGCCATAGTTATGTAGATTACTGTTATTTTCAATGTAGAATACTGTAATATACTATATATATTTATTGTATGTTGAGTTTCCCTTTATACAGCTAAAATCATAGCAACATGTGACCTATAAAGCAAGAGTTTACTCAGTTTCTTTAATGAGGTTGAAAGAGAGAGAGAGAAGAGGGAGAGAGAAAGGAATGGAGGGAGAACAAAAGAACAAAAGAGAAAGAAAGAAAGAAAAAAGAAAAAAAGAAAAAAAGAAAGAGAGAAAGAAAGAGAAAAAAAGAAAGAAAGAAAGAAAGAAAGAAAGAAAAAGAAAGAAAGAAAGAAAGAAAGAAAGAAAGAAAGAAAGAAAGAAAGAAAGAAAGAAAAAGAAAAAGAGAGAGGAAGACCACCTGAAGCAGCTTTGCAAAGATAAAAGACTCTCCAAAATCTAGAAAGTATCTTGAAACGTTGGCCAAGAGTTTATGCACAAGGAGTGCTTTGAGAGAAAGTAACATGCGGGTGGGTGACAATGTTCTGGGGCTTCTAGGATGCCTCACAATCTACAAAGAGCTAAATCAAACTATGATTCAAGTTCTTCTCTCCCCAACTGCTGAATCCTTGTCTTCCAAAAACCACAAGTTCTCTGTAGGGATCAAGGCAGGTGGCATGTTCGGCGGTCTTCTAATGCCACCAACCAAATGAGCATCCTTTATCCGGAATCTAAGCTCGTAAGTCTCTTTCTGGGACAATCGGATCGTCGCTAAATAACCCAAAGCTGACGGATGACACTTTATTTTATCAATTTAAGGCTCTCCATTTTCAACCTTGTGATTCTTTTTCTCTCTCCACAGAGGAAACGACTGTGGAAGAACATCACACCGGATAACAAAATTGGATTTAAGCCCGGGGCAGGAAGACTGTTATATAAGGAACTTAAAATGGCTCTGTCTTAAGTCTCTTGGCTCTGAGAGGGAGGAGAGGGGAGGTAAGTTATCCAAGATAGGACTTCAGAAGAACAGGGAAGTTTCTTCCCTAATATTCTTCCAACCACATGGCCAAAGGATGAAGACAAAACCCAGGTCTCCAAGCAAGAGAGAAGGACACCAACTTCCTTGTCCACATTGAACTTTTACTGGATGGATTTATTTCAGGGGTCTGTCTTGGTGGAGCTTTTCTTATTTTTTCATTTCTACATTTCATCTCTTGCCTTTCAAAACCCCAACCCCTCAAGATTCTCATCCAACCCGCATTAAAAACCAGCCAGCAATTTAAAAAAAAACAAACAGAAAACAAAAATAAAATAAATACATAAACCGGAGGATAGATTAAAAAGTGTCAACCCCTTCATGAGTTCAAACTGGAGTTGACAAGCTGGACTGACTCAGGTTTTCTGGATCAATAGAAACCAGTCTTGGGTTATTTTGGGGAACAGGAGATTGCCCCCCGATCTACGCAGGCACCTGTGTATCCATGGATAAAACACAACAACTGGCAGTTGGATATATATGTTAACTGGCTCGCTGTAATAAGAGGATAGGCCCAAATCAACGAGCTACAGGTGAGAGCCTGTAATAGATCTCCTGAGTCACCTGGACTGAAATGGATATAGTCCTGGTGATTTGTGAGGACACAAGTCTCCTTACAAGGAGTGTCAGGTGAGGAAGTATGTACAAAAGTTCACTGCATACACATTGGAGAAAACGGTAAACTTCAAGAATTCCCTCTAGGTTGGGTGTGGGCAACTATGGCCCCTTGTGGACTTCGATTCCCAGAATTCCTGAGGTAGCCATGCTGGCTCAGGGATTCTGGGAGAGTTGAAGTCCCCAAGTCAAAAAAAAAGGCCATGGTTCCCCACCCTTGCTCTAGGTCCATAAAATCACTGGGGACGGGAGAAGAGGCTTTATTTAAAAACATTAATTCCACAAAGTCAATACAGAAGGCTTACGAAAAATGATTCTCGGCCAGACACTTCCACAAGACGAAAAAAACCCTCCAGAAAAGGGATTTTCTCAGCTTCTCCCTCAAAATGTCTGATCCTATTGTGGCCAAGGACACCGATACCCCACCCAGCGAGAGCTCCAAATCGATCGCCGCTACGTACGGCCAATAATTCCCACATCCCATTCCCATTCCCAAACCTCCTTCCGCTCCTTCCTAAATCCTTCGGTTCTCTCTTCAAAGAGAGACCCCCCCCTTTTTTTTTCTGTCTCCAACTTCCAACATCAACCGCGCTTTCTTCTCCAAGACATCCAAAAGTAGCAACACACTTATCCGACCGATGGGGAATTTTATGACTTGATGGGTCTAGGACATAAAAAATAGAAACGGCACGCCGCTGGAAGTGAGGGGGGATTTGTGATGCGTGAAAGACAGACACATCGGGATCAGTGGATTGAGTCATCTCTACAGACCAGGTGATGTCCCATCTCCTGGTTCAACGGATTGGCTCAAATCCTTACAACCCTTGCAAGAAAGGATGACCCAGCTACCTGTTCAAACGTGAAAGCCAGCCAACCAACCAAGCACAGCACGACACCCCTTTTGTACCCCCAACTAACTCAGCTCCACGGTGTATCTAGGTTTAGCTCTGCCCAGAAATAAGCGGGTTTCAAACTACAGGCCTGCCAATCCTACGACGGACGGCCTTCTACTTTAAGCTAATTCATTCCTTAACCCATCCATCACAAGTTCTCCGGAGAAAGAAAGAAGCTCCAGAGTTATTGCATTGAAAGTTGATGTCGTTACAAAGAGCTTTCGACAAAGACAACATTATCTGGGAAAGGAAGGAGGGAGAGAGGGAGGGGAAAGTGTGGGAGGGAGGGAAACCCAACGCTATGTCAAGCCTTTCAAACCAACAAGGGGGAAAACAAACCAGCGTTCTTCCTTGCTTGGGAACAACTCAAAGGGGTGGGTGGGGGGTGGGAAAAAAAGAGGGAAAAGTTGTGACAAAAATGTCCTCTGCAAACTTCAGAAGTCAAGCCCTGTGCGTTTGGAGTGTGGCATTGGTTCGTCTTCCCCCTTCGGGTGAGGTTCCGGCAAGGAGATACCACGGGAGGTTACATGATGCAGCATTTATTCTTGTGGTTCTGGGGATCCTTGAAACGCAGGCGCTGCTTGGGCCGGTATTTCTCCAGGTAGGTCAGCTGCTTGCTGTTGATGGCTCCTCGGCGTTTCCTACAAAGAGTAGGAGGGGAAAGGCATGTTGTGCGCTCCAGAAGACGCCTGAAAGCGAAGAGCGTCTTTCCGTCTAGGGATGAGACGCTCTGGTTTAGTGGTTAAGGCCCCAGGCTAGAAACCGGGAGAAGGGGAGTTCTAGTCCTGCCTTAGGCATGAAAGCTGGATGGGTGACTTTGGGGCAATCAACCAGGAGACGGGGAGTTCTAGTCCCGCCTTAGGCATGAAAACTAGCTGGGTGACTTTGGGGCAATCAACAAGGAGACGGGGAATTCTAGTCCCACATTAGGCATGAAAGATTAGTGGGTGACTTTGGGCAAAACACCAGGAGA
>JANHFL010006105.1:65936-78623 GCA_032468155.1 Oxyrhabdium leporinum
TCCTAAATTGCATTAACAGAGGGATACAATCAAGATCAAGTGAGGTACTAATACCATTCTATAAAGCCTTAGTAAGATGACCGACAAGGTTCCTTCCAACTCTGTTAATCTGAATCGGATTGGGTCTGCCCAATAAGTTAAACTACCAGAAATCTGATCAGCACGAACAAAGATGAGTATGTAGTGTGAACTAATCTCATTGTATAGTAACTGAATCATAAGCTATCCAGTCCACCCTGCTAAGTCCCCATAGGCCTTGGGCCTGCTCACCACCTACTGATGCCTATTATTGGGGAAGGAGGGCAGGCCACTCGTCCCTGGGTCATTTGCCTGGCTCTGGGAAATAGCTGCCATTTTCGGCACATCCACAATTTCTTGAAATTGTGCCAAAATGGTGGCCACTTCTGGGAATGGAGCGCTCAGTTCTGCTTCTCTGATGTGATCTGCACAGCACGGTTGGGAGGAAACCTGTGGGTAGCTGGTGGAGGGGGGAAAGTAGGCCCAAGGGCTGTAAGGATGAAGAGGAGCAGGAATGGATCATAGGGTATTAGGAGTGGGGAAGGTCTTGGGAGGCCGAAAGCAGGTGGGCCGGGGCCTGCATTAGATCTCTCAGGGCCTTCCCTACCCCTGAAGCTCTTCTCTGTTTAGCGATCCACGACTGCATCAGGGAGAGCAGAGATGGTGGTTGTTAAGTCAAACCATCTCACTCAACAGCCATCACCACTTGCAACAGTAATGAGCAGGCTCCATTGCTGTCAAAGGTCAAAGACTATCTGTATAGGTTTAAAGTTTGTTAGGTAGAGAATGAAGTCTTGACATCGTAAAGAATCAGTATTTCTTAATCATTGTTGTCTGTTTAGATCATGTATCCTGGAGACACCGTAAAATTGGATCACTCTTCATCAACCAGATAATAGAAAGTATCAAGAAACATGCCTGGAATTGCGATTTGGAAGAGGTCTTCCGGAAGGTAGGTCTGCTCAAGTCTTTCTACACAAGGCTCTCATATTTGGAATGAAGTTCTTTTGTTAAAGACCCACTTTAAAATGGCATTAGGATGCAGTATTGCAGGCTAACTCTGCCCACTGCCAGGAGTTTGATCCTCACCGGCTCAAGGTTGACTCAGGTTTCCATCCTTCAGAGATCAGTAAAAGGAGGACCCAGATTGTTGGGGGCAATATGCTGATTCTGTAAACTGCTTGGAGAGGTGCTGTAAAGCACTATGAAGCGGTATATACTGTAAGTCTAAGTGCTATTGCTATTAGTGGCCCTAAATCATGTATTTTTTTTTTAGTTCCGGTTCCTTTTTTCCTGCCATTAATAATTAAATCTCATGTTCAAAAACTTAGCGTCTATAACGGAATTGAAGTAAGTAGGCAGATTCTGCAAACTTCTATCATTTAACAATTTGGTTGCAAGAATAGCACACAGATTTATCATGTAGATTGTGTTTGAAGATTTTCTTTTTGTAATTATGGTGAACATAAAATAAAACAAAATTGGCTGGTCGGCAAAAAAAATTGGTAGGCAAAAAAGGAACAAGAGCCTTTTGGGCTTTTTTTTTTGCATCAACTCCCTTCATCCCCCACCTTCAAAAATCTGGGGTTTCAACTCCCATAATTCTAGCCAGCAAGACATCCAGTTGGAGGAAAGCTAACAAAGAGCTGCTAATGTCATCAATTTTATAATTAGAACTGATCAAAATTATCCATCGCATTCTACTTCTAATAACTAAATAACTTTAGAAATACCTAAACATCAAGCTTATTGCTACCCTGTACAAATAAAAAAAAAATCCTTTGAGAATATGATCCAGGATACCTTAATTCTGTGGTGGTTCTGAACTATCCTTCAACCTTTTGCATCCCTTCTTTATCTATATAAAGTCTTTGGATTACAATAGTAAACCTGGCTATATAGCTCCTCTGTCTGGTTTCCCCGCTGTCAAGCCCCACGAGGTTAGCAAGCTCAGGAAACAAGAACCATGTAGATTTCTGGAAAGATCATTTTTTGCTAGTGGAATAATGTAACAGAATTGTGAAAACCTAACCAAGTATTTTTCCCTATACAATTTATTTATGAATGGAATGCAATGGAATGCAATGGAATGGCTTCGCTTTATTGGCCAAGTGTGATTAGACCCACAAGGAATTTGTCTCCGGTGCATAAGCTCTCAGTGTACATGCAAAACAACAAAGTAATAATAATCATAATAACAAAGTTTAGGTAGTCCTGTTGTTAAGTGACATTTTAAGTGAATTTTGCCCTATTTTATGACCTTTCTTGCCACAGTTGTTAAGTGAATCACTGCAGTTGATAAGTAGGTTACAGGGTTGTTAAGTGAATCTGACTTCCCCTTTGATTTTGCTTGTCAAAAGGTTGCAAAAGGTGATCATGTGATCTTGGGACACAGCAACAGTCATAACTAAATCAGTTGCCAAGCATCTGAATTTTGATCACATGATCATGGGGATGCTACTAAGGGTGTAAATGAAAAATGGTCATGAGTCACTTTTTTTCAGTGCCGTTGTAACTTTGAATGGTCACTAAACAAACTTGTAAGTCAAGGACTACCTGTAATAATAATCACAATAATGAGGTAGTGGAACAGATGAGAAGGATAATAGTAATACAGCCATACTACATGATTAAATACACTTAGACATACTTAAGATGGAGTTACTCTGAGTCTGTTTCTCATTCTTCCCTCCTATTCAAAAATGTGTTTTGTAACAGACCCATTTCCTACCTTTAGATCTTGCTGCTTCCTCTGTGTTCAAGTTCTATTAAGCATTCCATCATAAGAGTCCTGTAAGACCTTTTAAGACTAACAACTTTATTTTAAGATATAAGTTTTTGTGAACTGCAACTCATTTCATCAGGTCCATGGAGTCACCTGATTGATGTGGAATTTAAATAGATTGGGATGGGATGGGATGCGGGCAAAAGTAAGATGGTTATGCAGATGAAGATTCTATATCTTCTGTTTGGACAGATTAGAAACACCTATCAACCAGAGGTGGGCTTCAAAAACTTCAGCAACGGGTTCACTGCCCAGTTGCTGGGTGGGCATGGCCAGGGTGGTCATGGTCTAGTCAACCTCCTGCACCACAGTGGGGGACGGGAGTTTTCACCTTTCCCGCGGTCCAGAGGCTTTCGGCGAGCCTCTGGGAGGGTGAAAATGGCCTCCCCGGGCTCCGGACGCTCTAGGGAGGCTGGAAATGGCCCATTTCCAGCCTCACCGAACTTCCGGGAGACCCATTTTCCTCCCTCCCCAAACCTCTGCATGCGCCCTGCACTTACCTGCATCCACAACGGGCCGCGTGGAGACTCCTGGCAGGGGTGGGTGGGGCCAGTGAGGAGTGGGATTTGGGGGTTCGATGATCCCCGCAGAATCTTCGCTAAGAGTCCGCGCAAACCCCCAGCAGCCCGTCCCTGCTATCAACTAATAACTATAATATGCTATGCCTTAAGATAAAATCATTAGTCTTAAAGTTGTCAATTTATTCTTTCTGATTTTGGCTACTGTAGTCTAATCTGATACTTCTGCAATGTCTAGTTAGTAAAGTGAGCATGTATAAGCTCATAAAATATTATTAACTTTTAGATGGGGCTAGTTGACTTTCCTGGACATGCACTCACCAGCTTTTGTTTCTGTACCTTCCATATTGCAGGTGTTGCAGCACTTTGCAAGCAACCCATGTCAGATGCCCTCAAAGGACAGAACCACCTTGATCAAAAAGTTATACCTCTTCCCGGGACATTGAAGTCAGGCAAGTGTTTCTGTAATACCAGATTTTGGGATAGCTGGGGGCAGTAGGGTGAGGGACAACAAAGTCAATTGATTTTTCTTGGAGTTTTGGGGTAAATCGGAAGCCCCTTTGTGACAAATTAGGAAATCCCTTCTTCATATCTCAACATTATCATGAACTCACTGTGAGGTCTTGTCAAGGTAATGATTTAATAGCTGACCAGCTGCTGTAAGGGTGTAATGCTGTAATACCGTAATGTTATAACAATGATGCAATGGTAGCAATGAGTCAGCAGGGTTATTTGACTGCTACCACTTTAAGAGGCTGTAATATATGAGAGACCTTGTGAGGGTATATCTCTCCTTCCATGTGTGCTTCCGTGGTGTAGTTGGTTACTGACTGATCTTGTATTCAAGGCCTGTATCAAAATACCTGTACGTATATATATGCTATTAGGGATAAAAACCACTTTATGTGAATACAAACCTGTGTGCGTATTTGCTCCTGGGTTGTCAAACTGTGTGCACTCTGACAGAAGTGAAGGGCCGACATCAAAGAAGAAAGAGGCCCTTTCATGTGGTGCTGATGATGGAAAGGGTGCAGAAAGTAGAGTCACAAAATGGTGGACTCCTTCTGGGAGTAGTGTGGTATGACTGACTTTTAGAGTTTTCAATTTCAGTAGCAATACTTCCAGTCAGGTTCATCAGGTTCAAAGCAGCTCTCATATTACATGATCATCTAGGGCTTACTCCTAATAAAAAAAAAAGCCAGATTGTGTACCAACTGAAGTTTTGGGGCCTTTTTCCAAGGCATTCCCATGTGTAGCACATTTTAGCAATTCATCCTGGATGACATGACGCAAGGTCTAATCTCTCTAGAGAGCATTGAAATTGATATTGGACTTATATATTAGAAAAGGGTGGTGTGTACATTTGACACAGATTGATTACAATCCTTTTATTGGATTTTTAATGGTAAGTCCATTGTGATTGCTCTGGGATTGTTTTTCAAAGGATTGGGTATCATCAGGTTTTGAAATTAATAAAGGATCAAGGATTCTATCTTCCCATCTTATGAATGGGCTCCCTAGAGGCTACTCTTAAGTATTCCTCGAAGAATGCACAAAGAAATTAGCATAATCTCATTTATTACCCCATGGGTAGTACACACACACACACACACACACACACGTGCGCAGGGTTCAGAAGGTGGGTTTATCTAACTAGAGGTGTTCTAATTTGTTGTGTCTGGTTTAGCCTAACTAGTGAGAAGGTTAAATTTTACAGCTAGCAAAATTCCTTACTTGGCTTCTACTTAAGAAGTTCACAAGTTGGCAGGTAGGCAGATACTGTCTGAGATAATGGAATTGACATTTCATGAAAAGTATGCCTAAAGCATGCAACTAAATAGCAATAAATTAGAGAATGGCTTCTGAAATATTTGATCCATACAAAGGTTTTCTTTGTCTGATTTGCCTCTGGAGGCGTAAAAAGCCAGCGTAATGAAATAAAGAAGGAAAGCATAAGTAGAACATCAATAGGAAGTAAAGAGGTATTTCTGTAAAATTAAAAGTAATGCTGAGCAGAGAAAGTATCTCACATTTTTCTGTCGGCATTCATTGAGTTTGATGAAAGAGAATTTATTTTTGAAATTTATTTCAAAGGAGAAGATAATTTCACTGCAATTCTTAAAAGTAGAGTGTGGTATTCCTGCACTTATCTGAAGATGAAATGAACAAGCAATGGGCCTACATGTCCTGTTTTTCATAAAACAACTATTTCTCCATCAGTTGCTGCCTTCTGGCTTTCAATATTTCAGTATAAACTTTAAAAAAAAAAAGGTATCAGGAAAGAAAGCCTCTCTTGCTCCTCCCCCACCCCCCCAGTAGTGGATGGTCTCAATTGCAGCAGTGATGGGTATAGCAATGGAAGGCCTAAAAGACCAGAATATAGACAGAATGTCTGGGAGAAAATGCCATTGTGGGTAGTCAACACTGATTTGATGACACATAATCAATCAATCTTTGTAATGCTATTACAGAAATCTTTGTAAAAATGAAGAGGAATGGATAGTTTGAACCAGTTTCCTCTGACCTTTCCTGTATAAAATAGCTTCCTATCTAAAACAGTTTTGAATTCTTCTTTTATATAGCATAGCCTATTAAAGTTAACTTGCTTTAGATTTTAAAATCTCTAGGCATTCCCCTTCTTCCTCTTCACATTCTGAATTCTCATCTAAGCCCTCACTGATGAGCTTAACTAAAGAATGTTACTTCTTCCTTTTTAAAAAGTTTGCCAGCTCCAAAGTCAGCCCCCTACAGTAAAGAGGGTTAACCTTGTGTTAACTTTTACTTGCTGATAGGCAAGGGACATAAAGAACAAATCTGCTGAAAAAGAACCATAAATGGGCCCCAGGAACTCTGCTGTGGGGACAAGGTTGTGAAATGAGACATCATGTAACTGTGCTAATGTACAGTGTCAGTTGCAGCAGTTCTGGTGGCTGTCATCTGGTGAATCTCATGCAGCTGTAGAGTCCTGCAGTCATGTGATTACATAGAAAAGTCATGGTGCTTAGAATGCCGTCTTGCAGGCTCAAGGTTGACTCAGCCTTCCATCCTTCCAAGATTGGTAAAATGAGGACCCAGATTGTTGGGGATGATATGCTGACTCTGTAAACTACTTAGAGAGGGCTGTAAAGCACCGTGAAGCTGTATATAAGTCTAAGTGCTATTGCTATTGTTATTTGCAACCTCTTGCCAACTTTTCTTCTGATTTTGCTTGTCAGAAGCCAGCAATGAAGGTTGCAAATGGGGATTGCAGGATTATGGGATGCTGTGTCTGTCATAATTGAGAGCTGATTACCATGTATCCAAAATGCAATCATGTCATCGTGAGGACACTATGACGGCTGCAAGTTTGGGGAACAGCTGTAAGTCTCCTCATTCAGCATCACTGCAACTTTTAATGATTCCTGAATAAACAGCTGTTAACTAAGGTCTACTTGTAATAGTCTATGATATAAATTGATGGGAAACTAAAATGTGTTTAGCAGAATAAAGCCACACTTTTAAATAAAGGAAAAGGCTTTTACTGGCATAATGTGACACAATACTTCCAGATTAGCAGTTACACAGGAAATGTATTTATTTATTTAGCATATGGCATATCACACATGGACTCCAATATAAATTAACATTTCACCTAGATTAGTGGAACCCAATAAAATATAAATGTTAAAAAGATCTATGTTCAGATATCAATGTCCAGGTGATTTAACCACTGATACAGAGAAAAATAAATTATGTACACTGTATCCCATATGCATCACAGATAAATAAAGGTAGCACTTTGATTTCACCATTATAGATGCAATTCTGACTTTTAAGCCATACTTTGCATAATGCTGTATAACAAAATGATGAAATTCATAGTATAGTAGCTAATGTATGGGACCCCCCCACACACCAAAAAAAAAGCTGTGGCATACATGTAAGTATGTACATATTCCACATCTCACCAATCTATGTTAGTCTTGGGTGACTACTTATGATCATAAAACAATTAAGTATAGGTGGTGCTTGATTAATGATGGTAACGGGGACTGACATATCCGTCAGTGATCACTGATCATGGGACAATGCTACAGTTAGAAATCTGGGCAAATTGCCGAGCACACAGACATGATCACATGACTGTGGGGATGCTGCAATAGATGGACATTTGAGGACCAGTTGTAAGTACTACTTGTTCAGTGCTGTCATAAATTTGAATGGTTGCTGAATGAGTGGGGGTTAAGCAAGGACTACCCACAAGCATAATAACTGGCTGAAGTGTATTAATTTGGCAGTAAAAGTTATAGTGTATGTTTTCAATAGCTAATTACCCAAATCAAATATTCCCTAAGTCTGATCAGCAGCCATTAAGTCATGCGCCCATTTCATCCGCATCAACTGGGGCTCAGTCTAGCTCGTCTTTGTCCAGTCCAAGCCAACATGGCAAATTAGAAGACACTTGACATGCCAGGCTAAAGAGATCAGATGTTCCTTTCCTATAAATAAGTGGCAGGAGGAGAGCTGTCTATCAGAAGGCAGAAGCTAGCATATTTCATTAAAGGCAGAAGCTTTTGTGCAGTGTGCATCCGATGCGTCTAATGAAGTGAGCCACAGTTCACTAAAGCTTCCACCTTTTAATAAAACTTCTGTGTTCCTTCTGACTGCTATAATTCAGCTTCCCTTTTCAGCAAAATTAGATGGAACATGGTGCCACCAGAGGTGGGCTTCAGTCGCTTCGCTCGCACGTGCCACAGGGAGGCAGCTGATGATGAAAACAGCTGCGGTGAGTACAGCAGGGGCGGTGTGGAACTCATCTGAGCAGCGTGGGTGACAGAAAAGTGAGTTATTTAGCAATAGCCAGAGCTCAGAGCAAGAGGTTTGCCTGAATCTCTGAGATCATGCAGCAGCCCACCCCTGGGTGCCACCCATTACAATTTTACCAAAATTCTCTTCTTCTTTCATAAATATTTGAGAAGTGCATTCTCCTTCTGTAAATTGAATGATGCAGGAGCTTTGTTCCCTACAGGATTAATATCAATATTGGAGTCTTGTGCAGTTGTGTTGTACCACTGTGGGACAAGCAGAGAAGAAAAGGAAACTAAGAGATGTTAACTTCTGCTGTCCACTCAGATGCTGCTGAGGAACCAACAGTGGTCCTTGACTTAACAATCATTCATTTAGCCAGTGATCAAAGTTACAACAGCAGTGAAAAAAAGTGCTTACAACCAGTCCTCACACTTATGAACATTGCAAGATTCCCCATGGTTGTGTGATCAACATTTGAGTGCTTGCCAACTGGCATATATTTACAACAATGGCGGTGTTCTTGGGTTATGTGATCAACATTTGTGGACTTCCCAAGTCAATGGGGGAAGCCAGATTTGCTTAATGACTGCATGATTCACCAAAGAACTGCAATTTAACAACTGTGGCAAGATAGGTTGTAAAATCAGGCATATCTTACTTAACAACTGCCTTGCTTAGCAACATAAATTCTTGTCTCAGTTGTGGTTGTAAGTCAAGGACTACCTGCATTGTTCTTGGGCATCGGTGTACTATCCCATTTTATCAGCCACTCTGGAATTTCAACACCCCTTTTCCTCAAGTTGTCATGCAGTAATCAGTAAGTTGATGGCACTTTTCATTAGTGTGTTTATGAGGTCTGCCTAGGATCCATGGGAAAAAAGCAATTTCCCATGAGCTATAGGAAAATTAACTGGCTGCTGGAGTATGATTCAGGTGCAATCCAATATGATGTATACCCAGTGCTTTTGGAAAGATCATATTGAAAAATGAGATAATAGTGCAAGGAAATCTAGCTTTAATCACCAGGGGATTCTGCTGTATGGTCACGAAATGTGAAACACTATAAACTGCTATATATATATATGCATGGAACGCTAATACAATGACCAAAAACCAAGAAACAAATATATGCCTACCCTTTTGGCAACTATGAATTAATCAGCCATAAGGTGGCAATCAGGATTCTCCAAAATATCTAAAGAAAAGCCTTTTATTACTCCAGTGTATATCCAGAAATATGTGCAAGATGTACTGTATGTTAATCTTGCATAGCAGTTGCGAAATTTCAAACCTGATCTCCATGTAGCTTTTCAACATTTTAAATGAGATCTCTAGAGTTCCCCTAGAAGTTTGTAATGAATTATGTTTCATGTGACAGAAAGAGAACATTATTAAATATACAGTACAAGGAGAGTAAACTTATTTATTCTGTTTAGTTAACTCAGTTTTAATTGTATTTATATGTAAGTGAAAAGAAGCCACAATTTTCTTTTTATTCTGGCTCTGTGCTTTTTTTTTTTTCTTGGCCAATACTCTCCAGAGAGTTGAATGTGGTCTTGATTCTGATATAGATTCAGATCTCTTAAAAGAGCAACTTGATAATGGAACTTATTACCAAAGAATTAGTGAATGTATGTCTTCAAGCAGAAACCAAAAGGCTGATTTAAACTGAATTAAGCATGGTGTTGGACTTTGCAGTCCAAGTGGTCCCTCCTAATGCTAGGAATCTACGAAAGTATGATTGTAAAACAGTAAGCACATTTGTAATATTATAATGAAGTTTACAAGATAACTTGTGGGCAGGAATAACCTGTGTTCTCCTAAGTGCTTAATAAATTAGGACAAAGACTTACAAATATTCATTGATTTATACATAAAGCAATTAGTAGCATCAAAAAGAGAAGGACGTGTAATTGACAACATCCTCAGCTTTGCACCTATGTTCTCCATTCGGTACCTTGGAGTAATGAACTAAATCCCTTTGATCTAGTTTCCCCACTGCATACCCGTAGCTGACATAATTGTTTGAGAATTAATGAATTGGGCATTAATAAAACCACCTCCGCCTTGAGAAAACAGCATTCGAAAACATTCCTCCTACCTGTTATGAGAATATCGGAATCTTTGCTGTTCAGATACTGTATTCTTTCATCCCAGGTTAGTACTACAGTGGAAAATCTCCTCAAAAAAGGCAAACATGATGAGTGTTTGCACTTTAACGGGCTTGTTCTTTGCAGGGAGATCAGGACTATTATATATCCATGAACAAGTTTTTGAGGCAGAGAATTGAGCATTTTCACCAATGGCATTTCAAGGAAAGTTAGTAAAAAGAGGGAGAAACATATGTAGCAATGATAGGATCCCACAAGACTGTCAATGTTTGCATTTTCAGAGATATGCCAGAACTGCTATGTAAATTCTAGCATTTGGGGAGTGGGATTTTTGCTCTTTTCTTTTTAGTACAGAGAAAAACGGAACGAGCATCTGGCCTTTTTCCCCCCTCTTCTGTAAATAACCTCATTTGGCAAAAATGTATAGGTCACTTTTGATTGCCTTTGAGCACCCTCCTGTTTTGCAGAAGCTGATGGAAGGTCTCCATCTAGTAAGCTAGCTTTTTTCTCCAGATTTACATTACTCTATGGATGGGTTTTATTCCTTCCAATCCATATATTGTTTCATATGGAATAAGTAAGCACACTACAGGCCATCACTGTGCAGAAACCATTGTACTAGAGAGAGAGAGAGAGAGTGAGTAATACAACCAGAGCAGGAAATGCATCACAAGAACAGTACAGATGAATCCTAGAGTGTCAATGTGATACAGGAGACAACTACAATAGAGAGGAATGATAGAACTAACAACTACAATAGAGAGGAATGATAGAGCTGCATATAAGGTAGACATAACACCTGTAACATATATATTAGTGTTCTTCAACCACCAGTTTTTGAAAACAGCTTGATCCCTGAAACAAAGACGTCTCCCAATCTCATGGGCTTCCAGAAGCTGGTAAAAACCTGGCTATTCCATAATTCCATAATGATGATCGATGAATAATAACACTAATGATTTTTGCACTACGTTGCTAATCAGATTTTGATTTTGTTGTCTTTTGTAATTTTAATTTTTAGTATCTGCCAGCCATATGTTAGACCTTGTGTTTGGCATTGAATGACCTGGATATGGAGGACATAAGACCCAATTCTTTGCCTTGGTCTGAACAATTCCTGGCGCAGATAAGATTGGTTGCCACCATGACCTCTGCAAGACAAATGGGACTGTTAAAAAGCACCAGGCGCTTTATGGATCCCATAGATTTCTGGTAGGCCTGTGAAGAGCGTCTAGACAATCTGGTAGGCAACTTCATTGATTGTATGATTAACTGCCAGAAAGAAAAGATAACTGATCTGTTGATGGCATTGCTACGGAATGATTTATCTCTGTTTGCCGGTCCTGATTAGCGCCTTTAAAGTGGCATCTTTAATTTATAAATCCCTCCGTGGCCTGACACTGATGTTCTCATGGGAAACAATTTCTTCAACCAGAAATGACATTTTCTGCAACAAGCAACTTGAATGAAAATGGTTGAACGTTTGGACGCTGCAGGGGGTTACACAATTTTGTTGTGGTTATTGTTATGGTCTCCTTGTGGACCTGCTTCCCACCTGAGATTAAGCGTGAGTGGATTCTCTATGCTTTGGGGACACAAGTTAAAATGGAGTAATACTACAGAACTTTTTTTCTAAATTAGTTAAAACATTAGTTTTATCCTTCCAAAGTGCTGAGAATTGCATTACTGCAAACCATTTAGAAATTTGATAAAAAATAATAATAAAAACAGTGGGTCTATTTCCAGTCTCACCAGTAATTGCTTTCCTCACACGTGTGGCTAAGAAACAAGGGGGGGGGGGGAATTAACGGCAGAAAATTTTAAGGAAAAAAAAGGACTTGCAAGCTACACCTTTAATGTAATGGGTAATCGGACCCATAGTTTCACTGGATGGGATTGCAGCAGCGGAGTTGTTATCTGAAAAGTGATGGCTTTTTAAGAAGGGAAGCTGACAATGCAGGCCTATAAATGACTATCCAAAATAAGTTCGTTTTATTTTGTCAGGATATTCTTTTGAAGCAGAAAATCTCGAGTTGCAGGCATAAAAGCAGCGGTAAGATTAAAAATGCTGGTGCAGAGATCATACTTCTGAGTAAAGGGTCTTCAAACTAGAATGTAAATCCAGGTTGGCAGATGCTTAGCCTTCTGTTGTGTGGCAAAGCTGGAAACAAGCCATAGGAAGTGGCTCTATTTTTTTTTCCCTTGCAGGTACGTTTTCAATTATTTCACTGCTAGCTTGGGGACTTGCACAGGATTCTCATCAGGGGTAGGTTTCAAAAGTTTCAGCAATGGGTTCACTGCCCAGTTGCTGGGTGGGCGGGGCCATGGTGGGCATGGCCTAGTTGGCCTCCTGCACCATGGTGGGGGGATTTTTCACCTTCCCCGGGGTCCAGAAGTTTTCCTCAAGCCTCTGGGAGGGTGAAAATGGCCTCCCCAGGGTCCGGAGGCTCTCTGGAGGCTGGAAACG
>JANHFL010006106.1:0-21406 GCA_032468155.1 Oxyrhabdium leporinum
AGGAAGGAAGGAAGGAAGGAAGGAAGGAAGGAAGGAAGAAAAGAAGGAAAAGAAAGAACAGGAAACTTGAAAAACAAACTTTAAGAAGAATTTAGAATCTAAACCAAAAAAAACCCATAGATGAAAGATTCTAGGATGCGTAGCAAGAAACCTGGATGATGGCTAACTAAATATTGAATAAACCCAGGCCAAGTAAGACATAGCATTGCAAATATTTAACAGTGGCAAACTCCAATGTCTTTCCTTTCCTTTCCAAAGCTCACTATAAAAATAAATGCAATTGTAAATAAACCTTGATTAAACCCTTTAAAAAGTAAGGGAAGTTTCATGTTAATTTTATAGTTTTCCAAATGCATTAGATCACAGCTATTTCTGACACTCTTTAAGACTTAAATGCTCACACAAATACAAGTAAAAAAGAAATCTAATGAGTAGGCCTGTGCAAATGCAAAGTGATGCCTAGCTTTCAGCTGTTGTGGAGCTATTCCAAAGCAATGTCTTTGTTGGACTTCAACATACTTGTACATTTGTGTAGAAGGGAGTTTTCTTTAAGCCAAGTAGACAGGTAAAGTGAACCTTGCTTTTCTATGCCAAGCACTGCTTTAGCAACTGAGCTCAAGGTAGCCCCAGAAAGCAAAATGCTACAATTTGACACAATTCTGCTATTTTTTTTCTGTTAGCAAAATACTTACCCAGTTTATCAATCTGCATGCAATGGGTTAAAGTCAACGGGTTATAGCTAGCAGCCCTCCAGTAGAGTATGCTATGTTGGTTTGTTCAAGATAAAAAATTCACTCTCTACTCACTGCTGTAATACCCAATAAGTTTAGTGGATGCTCCCAAATAATATGAATTATGGCAACAAAGATTGCAAAAAGCCTGGGAAAATCAAAGAGAACTCAGTGTTCTGCTTTGCAGAAGTTATTTGCAATTCAATGGTTTTATGGGTTTTCCAATTCAATAGTTATATGGGACTAACAGATGTTCAAATGAAGTGAATTGGATGACCTAATCTTGAACATTAGTATTATTTTCAGTGGGATAAAACAGAGCCAGCCTTTATTGGATCTGTCCGTGATAAATTTATGTAAAGCTGTACTTAAGTTCCCAGTGTCATTTGTGTTTGCAAGGAAGCTTGCCAGATCAAATGCTTTAAAAAGCCAGAATTTTGGAAACCGTTAACAGTGGTACACTTAGTTGCTAATCAATTAGTTGCATTTTAAAACATACTGCATTAATATTCATTTCAGCAGATAAGTGAAATAGTTACCCTAAAGGAGTTTAGCACTCATTTAAAGCATGCTTATAGCTGCAAAAGCAGTAATACTACAGAAGAAGCAGAGAAAGATGAAATACAACTAGATGAAACTAAATGAGGGCCAAGAACCAGTAACTGACTTGCACGCTCTTGATAAGTGGCCAATGCTGACCAGTAAACCTGGAAAAAAAATAATTCCCAAGAGCTGTGGAGAGGAAACATGACTTCATAATGTTTTTGTTGGAGAAAAACAGTGTTCAGCCTTCTATATGACATCCAGAAATCAAAAGGCATCCACGTAGTTCTTGGGTATTACCAAGTCTTTATCCAAGGCTAATAATTGTCCTGTTTGGCCTATGTAACTGAAACAACAATGTTGTTGACAGGTGGTGGTAATTATCAGTGTAAGTTCTATCTAGATCTGGGGTTTCATGTGACGTATCGTGACTTTTCCCCCCTTCGCTATACCGGGTGTGGGCGTGGCCAGCATGTGACACATCTGGCCCGTGGGCCAGGAATTTGACAGCCTGATCTAGATCATACCAAAATTGCAATACATTTATTATTGTGTTAGATGACCTTTTAGACTACTCTCAGCTTGTTCCACCACCTAATACACACCATTACAAACATACATTTAGACTCTCTTTTGAATGTAAAAAAAAAAAAGCTATAGAAACTGGAAGCTTTGGCTATGAATCTTAAGCAAAGACTGTACATACAATCTCCCAGTTAACAGATTAGTGACCTGCCAGCTTGCCAATTAGGATCCCATTAGAGCAGGAAAGGGTAGGCGTCATCCCCATGTACTGTAAGCATCCTTAATGCCATTCCAGCTATGTGGGAGGGAGGGTATATTTATACTTTAGTTTCTCTACCTTGCCAAAACAGTGGCAATGAATGTTTCATATATATTCCCAATATGCCTCTGTCAGCTTGTAATGCCAAACCATGATGATCTGTCTTCTGCGTAATTCTGCTAAGATATGCTGGTGCTAGTGATTGAAAATGCCTTTCTTTGAAAGATATGCCATCATGCCTAGATTTCATATGCAATTGCCAAACATGCAAAGCATATCTTTAAGGAAGCAACCATGTGATTAACCTTATTCAAAGGGTACCCTAAGTTATTTCCTTGTCTTGTATTAGACCCACATGGAGTCCTACACTAATAGATCCAACCATCTACTGTTGAATAGCTGTCATTATGCCTATTGCCATGATGAAAAAGGACTTGGTCTTAGTCATCAAAACTCACAGCAGGAAGGAATCTTGGTGGGCATCTACCCTAACCTATTCATTGAAGAATCTAAGCACAGGTAGTCCTTGACTTACAATTCATTTAGTGACCATTCAAAGTTACAACAGCAATGAATTTTTTTCCACAATTAAGACTTTTGCAGCATCCCCATGATCATGTGATCAAATTTCAAATGCTTGGCAACTGTTTCATACGTATGACAGTTTCTGTGTCCCAAGGTCATGTGATCAGCTTCTGAGAAGCAAAGTCAATGAGGAAGCCAGATTCACTTAATAACCAGGTTACTAACTTATCAACTGCAGTGATTCACTTAACAACTGTGGCAAAATAGGTCATAAAATGAGGCAAAACTCACTTTAAAATGTCTTGGTTAGCAACATTAATTTTGGGCTCAATTGTGGTTGTAAGTTGAGGACTACCTGTATTAGGGCTGGGTGGAGAACTATAGTATTGTTTAGACAGGACTGTTCCACCTTCAAATATTTTCATATTCATTACATAGGTTTCAATCCAATCTATCTCTGCAATCCTGCAATTGTTACCCACTGTCATACTTCTGCATGCTTCAAAGCCTGCTCTATCTTCTGTGTGACAGCTAGGTAATGGTAGCAAGCACAATTCCCTTTAATTTTTCTTTTCTCCAGGCAAAACTGTTCTTTTATCTCTCCCTCATGATATGGGACTTTAGAGTATCCACTTTCCTGGTAATTTTTTTTTCTGAACAGTGTCTAATTTCTTTTCTTAAATCTATGGCACTCACAAATGAATACAGTATTTCAGATAGTTTGACCAATGCAGAACAGAAATAATTTTGCAATCCAGTATCAAAAAAAATAAATGCTATAGGGTCTGCAAGCTCTTCCAACCTCCAAGCTATAATCAACCCCCCTCCCCTCCCACTATGGCTGAAGTCTCAAATTATTCTGAAGGATTCTCATTTTTACAAGACAATAATTTATTAGCAGTAGAATCCTTGTCCTCTACATTTCAAACCTTATAATTTCCTTTGAGTTCAGTACCAGCACCTTTCTGACTGGACACCCATATTTGTTGACTTTTACCTGACTGAAGGATCAATTATTCTCAAAAATCTTGCATCATAATCATAAACCTCACATTACTCGTACTTTGGTGTCTGCCTCATGTTCCCAGGGTCAGAAACAGCCCTGTCCTTATTTCATAAACAATCTTATTAGTTCATTTGCCACAGAGATGTATTTACCTTGCACACCCAGAAATAAACTTATAGACTCTTGTTAAGCATCTATTGGAATTGAAAGCTTGGCTTCTCTACTTATATTTGTGATATTTTGCAATGAGTCATATCTTAGGATCAAGTTACTAGTTTTGAGCCAACAGTTGTAGTGGTCAAATGGGGAATTTGGAACATTTAACAGGTTTATAGATGTAAAGCCAAGCATATCCAAGTTAATTATTTGTAGGTCTATCTATATTTACATACTTCTTATATCCCACCTGTTTCCCAAGAGCCCAGATGGTTTACACAGCATTCCTTTTTCTATTGTTTTCTCAACAATAACCCTATGAGGTAGGTTGGGTTGAAAAAGATTCAATTGAATTTCTATCTGAAAGAGTCCTGAAGGAACCAAGAATGACACGAGGAATTACTCCAGAGAAGTTTCCTTATAAGTTCACCTATAGTCATGAATCTTGCCAGACTAAAACTGCATAACTACTAGATATATTCTGTGAAAGGTTAGGGAGGGTCCACCCTGTCCCTCTTCCTGCATACCAAAGATTCCACACTGAGCTGCCTCTTTGCTCTTTGGTGACTTTGTACCACACCTCACCACATCAGGAGATCTTTAACTTGGCTTGCCCAGATCCTACTCCAACACCTCCATCACTATATCACACTGATACAATTTTTGGTGATTCTGGAATATTTAATAATAACTAAGCAACTCTTCAGCTTCCTCATTATGACTGTGAACATTCATGCTCTACAACTACATTCAGACATTTACTGGCTGCTATATAATTGCAGTGTTGCCTACGAAGCTCCAGGCTTCTTCCACTAAATTCATAATCAAACTCTGGGAGACTACACAATTATCTGTTCCAAATATATCGAATTGTCCATCATCAATCAAAAAGAGGTTGTCTGTGTTTCCTTTGTTCTGAAGCAAATCATTATAATTTATGGATTCCTTTCCTTCTTTCTCTTTCCAAAGGTAATAAACCCATAGACAACAGAATTTTGACCCTCCTGATGTTGTTTGATGCCAGCTTCTATTGATCAGCAAATTTAGTCAATGGCCAGGGATGATGAGTATTGTATAAATGAATCAGGGCAGATTCCTCATCCTGTCCTTGACTATCTTTTGTATGCAGCTTCCTTGCACTCATCGTTCATATTTTGTTGTTCTTCAGTCACTAAGTCCTGTTCAATTCTTCATGTGCCAATGACACTATCTAACCATCTTATCCTCTGCTGTCCCCAAATAGAACTTTACAAAATACTGCAAATGTTGTGGCATCAGTCTTGCAGGAAAATACTGCCACCCATTATTTTAATGGCTTTCTTAATGATATATACACTCTTTTAAAAGGATGCTCAAAATGCTTATATTTTGCCTTTCATTAACTCTTTTTCCTCATCCAGGAGCCGTGCTGGTACAGTAGTTAGAATGCAGTAACACAGGCTACTTCTGCTGCCTGCTGCCTGCCTGCCTGTAATTTGGCAGTTCAAATCTCATCGGGTTCAATGTTGATTCAGTCTTCCATCCTTCCAAGGTTGGTAAAATGAGGACCCATATTGTTGGGGGAAATATGCCGACTCTGGAAACGGCTTAGAGAGGGCTGTAAAGCACTGTGAAGCAGTAAGTCTAAGTGCTATTGCTATTGCTATCCAAAGCAAATTCTACCAACAAAACTTGGATTATGTTTGACGGCTTCACTAATGTATTTCACCTTTGCTTTTTCCTTCTGATCACATTTGTAGTTATTTGTAGTATTTGTAGTTATTAGAAAGTTTAGTGTTTACATTCAAATGCCTTAAAATGTGAGTTGGCATTTGTCCTTGGGGACTCTTTTTTTAGCGTAAAGCCCAGTTTGGCTCTTTGATGAGTAACAGCTTTGGGGGAAGGCATAAAGGCATGAAGGAAAGACATTATAACATGTTTATTTGAAAGGTCAGATCATCATTTATTATGGGAAGGGGTGTGCATTTTGAATACCAGGAAGGTAGAGTGCATAAACTTAAGCTTATTTTCTTGCATTTTGAAACCACATGCTAAGGCCATATTGCTGCCATATGTTGCTACCGGATGACAACTGCTATCAAATGCAGCTACCAATAACCTGCCACTCTGTTTATTTCTACATTCTTTTTTTTAAGGAAAAAAACCACTAGCTTGTGTAGACAGTAATTCAAAGGAAAAGGGCCGCATTTTTAAAAGGCATTCCAAAATATCTTGCATCCACGACTCTTGTAATGATGCCCAGAAGTGTAATGTTTACCTGTCTAAGAGTAAAATCACATCCTCACTCTTTGGGCTGGGCTGGCATTTATTCTCCTCCCTAAATTAAACTACAAACAGAAGGAACCAATTTATACTTCCAGGAATTCTGTTATTAGCATTTCATTCACAGCTACTAGTAAGTTTTCATACATAATGCATGAATGAAAGACCTCCAGTGATTCTGGAGAAGATGTTCATTTAAAAGAAAGCTAACTTTATTTCAGCAAAAAAAACTAAACCAAATTTACTGAAAATTCTGGCTACTGGCAATCACTTCTAGAAATAGCAATAGCAATAGCACTTAAGACTTATATACTGCTTGACAATGCTTTACAGCCCTCTCTAAGAGGTTTACAGAGTCATCATATTGCCCCCAACAATCTGGGTCCTCATTTTACTGACCTCGGAAGGATGGAAAGCTGAGCCAACCTTGATAGTTCTCATTAGACTCCTTCTGTGTGATTAGTGAATCCTGTCTGATAGAATAACCTAAAACACACCATTCTTGCCACAATTGATATCAACCCCCCCCCCCCAATTATAACTCAGCAGAGATATTGTTGTGCTTGTGTTTTTCAAAATCAAGATCAAAAACATTTGATGAAAAATATAATTCTATCCTACAAGCACACCTAGATGTCAATTAATACACAGTGCTATAAAAGATTTCATTGTTTATTTTGCTTATATATAACTTTTTAAAAACTCATAACTATAGATAAATTGTATCATGTTATAGATAAAAAAGCTTGGAAAGATACTAATCAGATGTTTTTCCCTGCATATGATATAGTATTCTACTACACAATCACAAATTTAGACTGAATTTGATCTTCATATTAGTTTTCCTCCTCAATATCTTTTTTCTTTGTTTCTAACTACCTCCACATATGCACACATTTGTGATTTTATATATATATCGTCTCCTCCCTCCCTCCATCTCTCTCTCTCACACACACACATACAAACACACACAGCCATACATCAGTGAGCTTCTTCTAATTTTGAAAGTGATTATTTTGTTTTAAGGAATATAGGCACTGTTTCGAATCACTTTTTCAAATGCTTTTTGTAAATGGAATTTCTCCCATGAAAGAGACAAAATGAACACCATTTCTTTTATGCATACATTTGTGCATTATTATTTCTTACATAGACAAAATTACTATGTTAATTTTCTAAATTGTTAAAAACATTATTGAGAAAGTTAATACACATAACTGGATGTCAATGACTCACTACCGGTAGCAGTAATTATTATTATTATTTTTATTATTATATCTAATTTATATACCGCCCCATTCCGGAGACTCGGGGCGGTTTACAACAACTATTTAAAACATTGTATTCTAAAATTTTAAAAACCCTTTAAAAACCCCTCAGTCAGTCTTTACCGTAAGCTTTGACAACATTTCCATGTCATCCTTGCAGACTGGAATTTACCATTTATTTGGGCTTCATTCCTAGATACATTTACTCCTACACAGCTGGCAAGAGTCTTGCTTCTGGCTTGCTTCATATATTCAGTACCTGACATTTCTCCAGCCTAGAATCCTCCAAAAGGTTTCAGACTACAATACCCAGAATTGACAGGAAATACTACTGAGTACAAGTTGGAAGAAAGTTTGGGTGAGAGTTGGATTTTCCATTTATTGTTCCATGTAAGTTTGGAAAAATAGATCTGGGGGAAAATATTACTGGATAAGGTAGGAACAAGATGATCTTGCAAGATCTTCAGTTTGTGATACTAGATGGTAAATCTTGTTGCATGGATATAAACAGGCATAGCTCCTGGGGCACTTGTATTTCTTCCCCTCCTGCAATTTATAAACAGAAGGTTCCCTTGGTATCCCATTCAATGTCCCCATAACTGTTTTCTTTTCAGGTCTGAATATATCTAAATTGACAAAGTTGGTCCTTAGAATATTTCAGTTATATATTCATAATTCCCAATACAATTTCAATTTTTATTATTATTAGCCTATATTTTTTCTTTATTTCACAATTGCCAGCAATGGATTTAGGGTTCAGTGAGAGGGAAATGGTGGGGACATTCAAGTGGACGTTCTTCCCTCAGGCATCTAAAACTTTTAGAAGAGCCCCAGCTGGATCTCTGCTCTGCTGATAGGAAGGAGAAGTACCACAGACTCCTCTGCAAGCTCAAAGATTTACCAGACTTTGAGCCATAGTAATCACATTCTCCTTTTTTCATCAATTAAATTATCTGGATAAGGAAAAACACAGTGCTGTGATCAGCTGCTTCCCAGCCAAAACAGTATGAAATAGACCAATGATCTATTTCACTCCTAAGCTCCATTTGAGATGTGCCAGCTGCTGACTTGCAAATGCTTAAGGGAAAAACAAAATCACAGGGCCCAGTTGTTGGGCTGTCTTTAAATTCAAGGCAGGATTTTGAACAAAAGGATCCTTGGGTAAACACTCATTTGACCCCGGCCAAATGAGGAAAATACCACAAATTTCTATGGGAAAGAAAAAGGAGTTGGAAAGGATAAAATGTTTACTGCTCATTTTGCTTTGCCTGTGCCATCATTGCTGATAGCCTCTTCCCAGGAAGTGTTGAAATTTTCACTACTGATACTGACCCAACCACTGAAATTAATTTATCTTTCCCCAAACATTCCAATTTGGGCTTTGGCAAAAAGAAAAGACCTGAAAGCCTGAACTAAACTGAAACATACTTTTTTTTTTTAAAAAAAAGATGATATGTAAGATAGGACCCTTTGATAGGTAAGACCTCCCTTGGACTTTTGTAGCCATTTTTTTAAAAGAGCAACTTTAAAAAGCAACTTTTACCCTTTATGGAAATTGCTGAAAACAAACTGCATTAAATGTGTATTTGTGTCTCTGTACGTAAGCATGCGTGCGTGCGTGCGTGCTCCTTCAAGTCATTCTTAACTTTTAGAGATTGCCTGGACAAGTCCCTGCAATTTTCTTGGCAGAATTTTCAAAAGTGGTTTGCTATGGCCTTCTTCCTAGAACCGAGCGACTGACTGGCCCAAAGTCACTCAGCTGGCTTCATGCCTAAGGTGGGACTAAATGTCCTTGTCTCTTTGTTTCTAACGTGATGCTTTGAACCATTACAGCAAACTGGTACTCATGAAATCTTTCAGTTGATTTGATTACAAGATTAGAATCTCTAAATAAAGTAGAACCTGCTACAAAAATTCCTTGGATGTGGACTACTTTTAATATCTGGTCAATTTTATCACTTGGAATGCTATGTCACAATGACTACAGTGCTTCCCACTTATAGCATGTAGTTTGTCTCACCTGCTTAAACAACTGGAACTATTTTTTCTACAATCAAATTTTAGATATTTGAGGTATAAGGGAAAACTGAATTGTGACAGAACTGAGTTCTCATGGGAGCACATCCAGCTGGTTGACCTTGTCACACTCTTCTTAGCCCTAGGAAGGAAATAGCGGCAAACAATTTCTGAAAAACCTTGCCAAGAAAACTGAAGTGGTCTGCCTAGGTAGTGGCCTGGAGTCAACACTGACTCAAACAAACAAGCACACACACACAAATCTTGAGAGTGGAAATCTACCCCGAGGGAATACACAGGAATAGGCAAAATTGTTAGGAGGAGAGACCAAATTCATCTGTTTTGTGCTGGTCTGCTTGGGAACAATGACAGAGAGAAATGACTTCCAATGAGTAATCTCTTAGGCAAAGAGCAAATAAAGGAACAGATAGAAAAGGAGCACAGTACAAATCCTTGATGCTCATTCTATGCTGTACTGCTCTCTTGGATTCAGTAGCTCATGAAGAGCTGTTGGCTTTGGACCGCCAATACTGCTTTATTACAGTGGCTATGTTTTTGCTTCCTCCTGCCTGGGAAGAGATAATCCCACAATTGAACTCCATGAAAATCTATCTACCAAATAAGCTAGCCAGCCTAAAACAAATAAATGATTTCCTGGGCTATTATGGCCTGGTTTACCTTTGGTGAAACAAGAATGGCAAAAGATGACACTCTCACCAAAGAGTGAAGCCCGTAGCTTTTTTTTTTAAAGGAAACATTTTGTGTATGCTTTCTTTCTCTTTTACACCCACAGAGAGTAGGAGGTACATCAACAGCAAGAGGGGATCTGAAACGTCTAGAGAGCCAAAGGAGGTAAAGTTCACATAAAAATAGTTAAGTGCCAAGAGATTCTTCACATAACATTAGTATTTGCAGCTAATACTGTTTAAAAAATAAAATCACCTGACTACTTGATCAATATAATGCTGAAAATTAAAATGATCGGTAATCAAAAGGGTTCATAATATATGTTTACATTAATAAAATTTAAGGAAATATGATTATGCTTTGGGCATTACAGTGGTCATGTGTAGAGAAGAAACTGGGAACACATGATCTAGCCCCTGTTCCTGTCCTTGTTGGTATATTTTTTTGCAAATGATGCACTTTCCTTTTCTCTGTTCATTTCCAAACAAAGTCAACATCTCCATATCCAGGTTATTTGAGCAACTCTCATCCCAACTTCATTGACCCATCGGGCAGGAAGGGAGGACCCATTTTTTGACCCTTGTGGTTAAAGATTTTCAATTGGTCTTCTAGGAAGAGAGCCTTCTCTGACATTGCCCCTGCCCTATGAAACGGCTTCCCTCCACTCCTGGCCTTCCAGAAGTGCATTAAGACCTGGCTCTACCAAATGGCCTGGGGCTCCAAGAGTGACATGCAACCCTGGGGTGATTGATAGTTGGAAGTGCTTCCTCTGCCTTTTAACTCTGCAATTGTTTCTTTTTGTTTTAATCTGATTTTTAACTTGTAAGTAATGAAAGCATTTGTATCATTTTAATGTGTGCTCTGTAAACCAGACAGAGGCATGCAAGTGTGTTGGGTGGTATAAAACTTTGATAATTAAAATAAAAATAAATAAGCACTCAATTCCTTCCACACTAAGGGCTTGTCTTTTCAGTCAACATATCAAAAGATTATGGATGGAGATATGTGGGAGTTGCATTTGAATGAGAATTTAAATCTATCCTGCATAATTCTAACCAATCTAAAAACTAAATCACACTTATCTATCAATATTTCTACTTCTGCAAATTGCAAATTCTCTGATATGGCAAAATTGTATATACAACTGGTAGGAGGAAATGCACGTAAAACCTAATTTTAATTAATATGAGAAAATGCCTTATATCAAAGAAAATAAAAATATATGCTGGGCAAGATTTGATGCTGTATTTTAAAAGAAGATGGTGTTCACGTTTTTAAAGTTTTTTTAAGCAGAAATGCTAAAAACTTCACAAAATCATGCAAACAGAACTCTATTATCCATTTATCTTCCTGTGGTCATTCATTGATCACTAACATGAATAATACTTGGGCAATTGATCCTAAAATGCAGGAAATCATCTGACATCTATAAGTCTATGAGCTTATCCTTATGACTGTATTCAAGTATCACCAACCACAAGGCCAAACGTTCAAAATCAGAGCACTAGAATTTATTTGTTTTTATTAATATAATTAATTATCAACTTATTTGCCATCCATCTCAAGGTCCAGAAGACTCTGAATGTCTTACATCAAGATAAAGCAAACATTCAATACATATAAAAAAATTGTTTACACTTACAGAAATTAAAACAAACCAAAAGCACGGGTTTGGAGGGGAGAGGTGGGTACCTTCTCTGTTAGTGCACCAACCACCCCTAGACAATAGCTTCTCCTTCATAGGCACTACATAGCCAGGTTTTAAGGCCTTTCCTGAAGGTTAATAGAGAGGGAGCAGATCTCACCTCCTGTTGCAAAACATTCTAAAGGGCAGGAGCCATGGCAAAAAAAGGCTCTTCTCCTGGATCCCTCCAGGTAAAATTCCTTTGTTCATGGGGTCCACAGTAGACCCCTTCTGCCAGCACAAGTGGGTCAGGCAAATCACATTGGGGAAAGACAGTTCTACAGATAGAATAGGAAAATAATTTCTGGGAAAGTGGACAGTCTAAATGCATCTTTTTAAATGTTAACCTAAAGACAAAAACAATATTGCAGATTATCATGATTTCAGAAAACATTATCTTAGTTCAGATTAACATGAAAGGCAAGAATACTTCCCAGCCTACCTACATCTTCCCTTCAGGGCCTAAAGAAAGAAGGTTGCATACAATCTTTAGGCTTGTTGCTGTAACACCAAAAACCATAGTTTTGAATTATGTTTAAACTGAGCTCAGGGATGGAGATATTTCTTTGGATTGTGATTTAATGTGAACAAATCCACACTTCCTAAACCGAAGCATGAATTGTAAGGCAATTTTCCATTTATATTTATCCTTTTCCAAATTTAGTCATGCTATTTTCCATTTTTTTTAAAAAAGCATATAAAATGTATACCAAATGCACATAGTAGAAAAATGTATACACATTAGAAAAAGCATGCATAAACTGTATGCTACATTTTATATGGACAATTTTTTTTTGTAAGAAAGAGACTGCTGCAGAAACAGGAAAGAACAAACTAAAGTTTGGAAAAATAAGAACTGAGTGAAATTGAACTTGACAGATTCGTTCATCTCTACTAAAGGCACTTTCCTCCCTTCCCTATTATGCATCTTTAGCAAGTTACCCAAAGCAAACAATTCCTCTTGTTTGCAAATGTTGTAGTCGTAGGTATTTGATCAAAATAATGATGGCCTGGTTATAGTTTGGTCAGAAAAGGGAAGCAATATCCCCACAGCAGATTATTCTCGGCCGCAAGGTGAACACCCATTCTTTGAGAAAATACATTTCCAAAGAACCAAACGAAAATAAAACTAAGCCACAATCACAACTGAGATGCCTACACATTTTATTTTGGACTTCCTCAGCCTGGTGCCTTCTTAATGTTTCAGGGCTGGAAGACACAGAATCCCAGCCAGCATACCATCTAGGAATTCTGAGATCTGCAGCCCCAATACATCAGAAGGACATATGGATAGGGAAAGCCAACCTGAACTAAAGCAAGTGTCTTCTTCACCCTGACAATCCTGTTGATCAGGGGTGTCCAACTCGCGTCGTCACGGTGGCATCACCTGACGCATCTGGACTTTTTCCCCCCCTTCGCTAAACTGAAAGGGGGAAAAAGCATTAAAAAACTGAACAAAAAAAAATTGTAAGGTATGATTTGCAATGGGAATGAAAACATTTGTGTATTCTCATGAAGACTTGTTTTGTCAAAATGCATTGGGAATTTGGTTGAATCGGTAATGCAGAAAGGCTGAGATGAGAGACACTGTGCAGGCAAAGAAATCCAGAGGCCAGCTGGAAAAGGTTCTTTAGGATCACATTGTCACTGGAAAGAGAAAGCTTCTCACACACCAATGCCTCATATTTCATTTCCTGGGAATGTTGACAGTTAGCAGCACATATTTAGGAAAAGAAGTTCCATAACCCTGAAATCCTCAGAGCTGATTTTGAAGAGGAGAGTTGTAAAAATCCTGGACAAAAAAGGTGGGAGAAAAATAAGAAGCTTTCATGCTCAAGTAAAGGGCTGCTATAGTGTTCTGTCACCTAATCGCAGTCTAGAGCAGCTAGGATATCACATTCAACTTCTGTGTAGATTAGGATAAGTGCAAGTCACCAAATGTTCATGGTTTCCATTAAGTTCAGTGGGGAAAGTATAAGGAATTACAACTAGGAAGATTCTGTGGATCTACTATGTTCCAGAACTGGAGTCCCCAAAGACTCCAGTAGTGCTGAACAGTCCTTTTCTCACACACACCCCAAATAAATCAATAGCTGCCATCCATGCCTATGGAAAAAGGAATCCCAGCATTCTATTCCAATTGAAGCCAAATATGCTAAGGGATGTGGGAAGCATTAATCACATACAGAATAGAAGAGGAACCCATGTTGTGTATGCATGGAAAAGAATATGAGTACTTACATAGTCACTCCCTGAATGAAATCCTTTCCGTATGCTTATATATGAGCAAATGATGCACACTAACACTGATCTATCATCCGTCTATCCATCATCTACAAACTTCATCTAGGCATTAATCTATTGGTCTAAGCTGGCAGTGCTAGAAAAGGGATCCTGGAGTCTCATGATGGGTAGCTCGAAGAAAAGGTCAACCAGGGAGCAGCTGCTATAAAAAGAGAAATGCTATTCCTAGAAACATTAGGAAGGAAACTGAAAATAGAACTCCCCATATAATAATGTCCTCATACAAACCTTATCTGCCACCGTCAAGGGGCTGTGTACCGTTCTAGTACCTCCACATCAAGAAAGGTGGAGAAAGAAAAGTAGGGGCAACCAATACAGGAAAATCTATTTTAAGTCTTTTCGGTTTCAAACAAAGGAGAATAAAAAGGGTCAGGGATCTCCACAGGTATGGTCAAAAACTCAAGATAATGGCTGCAAAAGTAGGCATCAACACCATGTTCTGCAACATACATATAAAAATTTAAAGATAACGCAGAAAAAGGACGATAACTTTTTCTCCATCTTTCATAATTTCCAAAGGCCATCGGCCGAAAACCCAATGCAGGAGATTAGGGATTGATGGAAGGAAGTACTTCTTCACAAAGCATTTAATTAAACTGTGGAATTTGCCATTTTAATCATAGTAGCCATTCTGAAGGGAACTGGGCAGACTCACAGAGAACAGGCTATAAAAGGCAACTAACACTGATGGCATCTTCAGTCATAAGTGGCATACCTTAAATATTGGCTTCTGGGAACAACTGGTATGTGGGAGATAATGTGGGAGCTACTATCTTCCATTCCTGGTTTCCCAAAATGCTTGTAGCTGGCCACTGCATGATTTATAGTCTAATTCAGCAGAGATCTTATATTCTTATGACCAACAAAATGTTACTTATATTTCAAGTCTGCAAACATTTATTTGCTTTTCTTTTGGTTATCAGGAAGGCTAGAACCCACCTTAATTCATTTACTTACAACACATTAAAGGAACACACCTTATAAGTTGAATCACAACTGTGACAAGTGGCACAAGAACCCACAACTTCTTCAATTCATGAAAAAGTACAAAGCCTCTGTGGTATATTTTCAAAGCTGGCGCATTTATTTTGGCATGAATTGCCTTTTTATTTCTAAAAGAACTTCTTTGTCAGTTTTCCCAAGGGCACATAACTAAGATTCTAGTGATGTCTTCCAGGTATAGTCAATTCCTGACAGTTCCGGAGATACAAATACAAAATACAGATTAATTTAAAAAGCAAGTACCTCATATAAATTATTAATAAAGATCCACACACTGAATCAATTCAGCTCTTCCATTTATTCTAGATATATTTGTGTACTAATTGAAAGAGGATAGATTTCAGTCTTGAATCAGAATAAAAGTTGGAGAAAGATAACAAGGTGTGATGTCAGAAACTCCAGCATTACATGGATAAAATTTATCCTGAAGCAGAATTCTTAAGACTTTGCAGGCCACGTGTTAACAGTTCCTCAAAAATTTCACTGTAACTTGAGTACCAATTAATTGTCAATCATTTTCTCACCCTAAAATACGTTGTCAAAAATTCAGTACAATCCTTCATGTTACAGCAAGATTCCCCAATGATGCCTGTCTCCTTCTTTCTTCCAGAAACCCATCACCTCATCCAGTGTTTACAAGAGGGATGGGGCACCATCGCCATTCATGGGAGTCCATGGGAAAGGATTCAGGTGACATTGTCTGTATCACAATGTCATGCAAATTACATAAATTGTATAATTTGCGTCAGTCATGTCCCTTTTTCAAGTTGGAGTTTAGCAACATTCCACACATGTTTCTTGACCTCTGACATGCCAAAAGACAACAACTTTCACAGCTGTGAAACAACATATTTCCTTACACTGTTGCTGAAGCTCCTCCCATTTGTTTTCCCTCAACTCCCAATCCCTTAAGTGAAATTTTTTGGAAGCCAAGCCAATGCATTGGAAGTGAGTATCACAGAGTTAGTAGCTTTCTAGTAAATTCTGGCTTAGTTCCTCTCTCATCCATGACTGTCTCACAACCCTGTACAACCCTGACTCTCAGAAAACAAAACCAATAGCCCTGCCTTCACTAGGCTAGTAACCCAACTCTTTTGAAAGCAAAGAACCGGCACTCTTATAAACACTAGTAAATCAATTCCTCATTGATAAAATAGAACTAAACCATTCTATGTTATTAGTTTAGAATATTTTCTTTCATTGGATAAAATGCTGAGCAAAGGGGGAGCGGGGGAAAGACATGAGTGGATATTCGAACTAACAGAAGGATAAATCACACCAGCAGCACTTGTAAAGCTGAGGTACAAACCAGAGATTCAAAGAGTACAGGGGCGGAGGTGGTGGTGAACTGTTCTGCATTAAATTATTTTAACTTTCATGTGGAACTGCTACAAAAAGTATAAACAGTTGCAGTTTTTCGGGACTCTGTAAATTTATATCCCAACCTCTGAACATCAAAGTGATAAATTACTCTCTAAACTTAAGCCCAGTTCTTACTCAAGCAAAACTCTCATTATAGCTAAAGAAAAAAAAAGTTTTTCCTCTGTAAAAAAAAAAAAGCAAAGAAAAAGACATAATTGGCTCTTTTATATATATTGAAGATCAGTTTTGCAATCTAGACTCTAGAAAGGTACACTAATAATCCTTAGAATAAACTACTTTCTCACATGATTCTAATTTTACTTCCAAGCTCTGAATGGCCAGAAATTCAGTTGCAGAACAAGAAGAAACAATGGCAATTGGAATCAGAAGGCCAATTCATCAGCAATTTAATCACACAAACATTCCTTCTTAACATTACTACTGTATCCAGTGATATGCATTTTATTCTGAGTGTCTGATAATGCAAGTTATAGTGGGTAGCAATCCTCCCAACTTTGTCTACCTTGGAAAAAAGCTAAACTAGCCCAGATTTTTGGATGGGAGACCACCAGAAGATCCAGTACCTCTAACTAGACTGGAAGGTAAAATAACAACTTGTAGAAGGCAATGGCAAACCTTTTCCCCAATGCTAATAAGAAAACAACAGGAACATGTCTATGAAATCACCAGGATTTGGGTTTAATTTGAATATTTTATTTCCTGTACCTGAATGTAAATAATATTGACAATTAATTCCTGCATGCACATTTATCAGGCTATGACTGCATATTGATAATCCATCCATATTGACTATCATGGATAGAATTAGTGTTAGGATTATGCAAATTCTAACAAGGTGCTCTGCAAATGAGGGAATGCACTGTTATTCTGGAAACTGTGCAGCCTGTTTTCGGACTGGACGGCCTTCTGCAGCACTATGCCAGCCAAAACAGGGTGTGGGTACCCCATTTGGGCTGGCAGGGTGCTGCTGGAGGAGTCCGTCCCATCTCCCCCCCCCCGGCTGGCCCGCAGAGGAGAACTACAATGCTGGTCTGACCCTCAAAGAAATCCAGTTTGACATCCCTGCTGTAATGGGTCAAGGAAAGGTGTTATGTGTGCAATCTCCAACACTGTGAAGTATAGGTTTCCAAGGATTTCCACAACCTGATTTAACCTATTTCAGACCACACAGAACAAGACACTTTCAACTGACAATGAAGGATGTGTCTTGCAGTCCTCCTAATACGGGTAGTCCTCGATTTACGACCACAACTGAGCCCAAAATGTCTGTTAAGTGACACATTTGTTAAAAGTGAATTTTGCCCCCTTTTATGACCTTTCTTGCCTCAGTTGTTAAGTGTATCACTGCAGTTGATACGTTAGTAACCCGGTTGTTAAGTGAAACTGCCTTCTCCATTGACTTTGCTTGTCAGACGGCTGCAAAAGATGATGACATGATCTTGGGATACAACATTGGTCATAAATATGAACCAGTTGCTAAGCATCTGAATGTTGATCACATGATCATGTGGATGCTGGAAATATCATAACTGTGAAAAACGGTCATAAATCACTTTTTTCAGTGCAACTCTAAATGGTCACTAAGTGAATTGTTGTAAGTTGAGGACTACCTATATTGTTATATCTTCCATATGGTGAGGAATGTTGGGAGCTGTAGTTCAGCAACATCTAGAAGGCCACTATTCTGTATCTCTTAATGATTTCTGCTTGATATGCTCAAGCCTGGTACTACACATAGAACCTTGTGCAACTTATAAACCAACACTGAACTAAAAAGATATGTAAGGAGAAGAATACCCAAAATGCTACAGCGTCAGGTTTTCCTTGAAAGCACGGCTACACTGTGGACATTATGTTTAATTTTATATGTGAATTTTAAAATTTGTAGGAGTGACTAATGTCCGAGTGCACATAGCAGAAAATGTATTTGATGATGTGAAGCAGCTCAACTGGATTATGCCAAAATGAAGAGCCGGGTCTTGTCAGAAGGCTAATACAAACTAAACTGATGATTCAGAAAGATATATTGATTCTAAATTAATTCACATCTATCTACTCAGAAACTTCACTGGGTATGTTAATATAGGATCTAGGTTAAGGAAAGTAATCAGACTCACATGTTTTTGCCTATTTCACAGAAAATCCAGTTCATTGGTTTTGGGGACACATTAAGCAACCTATCCTAATATCTCTTACAGCTCCTTCAGCCCATCCAGGAAAAGCCAAAAGTCCTTTTATTCCCTCTGTGCAAATGAACTGGCAAAATTTTAGCACAATTCCACTTCAAGTCTTAACCCAGCAGCACACGAAAAGTTTAATGTGAATAAATTCTGAGCTAATCAGGTTCCTTCTTTATATGTTGACACAGTATTTTGCATATCCCATAAATACCTTTTGACTAAAATTCATCCCAGGAGATTGGCACCATGCCAGGGCTATTCATATTTACTGTATTTATATAGTACAGTTGGCCAAAGATAATATTGAAGACAAAATATGCCTTGAGATATATACAATATCTCCGGGTTTTCCTTTTAAATCTCTTCATTGCTAAAAATATTTACACTGAACTTTACAAAATGTCCCTCAAAGACCTATCAGGGATCTGCACAGTGATATATAGCCAACTATGAGTATAATTAGAGCATATTTGTAATATTTGAGCTGTAGTCTGTTACCAAATGCTAATGTCTCTGTGGTTTAAAAAAAAAATTCTTTAAAAAAAAACCCTGAATGATTATTCTTTCCCAGGCCTTTTACTCTATGACCTCAGTGTGTTTGCGGAGATCTCCTCCCCTCCCACCACCATCACATTGTCTGCTTGACTGGTGCTAGATACTTAAAACTTTTAAGGCTGAAGGGAAACAGTGCAGAGCAGCCCAGCCTTGTGTTTTCTCATTTATATTGTAGCCATTTCTTCTTGGCTGTGTATATTTTTTCCCCCTTTAGAACGGCTTACCCAGCCTAACGTATAACTAGACAGTAGTGGGAAAATGGTTAACTCTTTTACTCTGATCTTCTCAACCAAGTATTTGCACAAGAAGCCCGGCTTCAGTAAGTAAGCAGGCAACAAACTGTGGGCTCTTGAACATCTGATGCTCCCTATTGGCCAAGGGCTGCAACCTCCACTTGTCCTTTTCTGCTGTTCTATTTCAAGTCCAGGCAAAGGGATCCAAAAGTGTCGAGGACACTTTTGCATTCATGCTAAGATAAGCCTTCATTTTCCACGGATACTTAAATTTTCCAGAAAATTTTTTCCAGAAAAAAACAATGCATAGCTGTAAATCGTTCACTTTGGATAACCCTGCCTCTTTCTATAGCTCAGCCACCTCAGAAATGTGATCAAAGAGATTGGGAGGGCTTTACCCTTTTCTCTCTGTACTTAAGATGGTAAACAATCTCCAAAGAAATGAGTTTTTGCATGTTAGACACATGGGGAGGGGGGCAGGCAATTGCAGGTGTGGATGTGTGTACACGTACATATGTACGTGTGCATTCTAATGTCTTGAGTTCTCTTCTGCATTTCAGCATTATTCCCACAAATTATACCAGAGAGCTTGCACATCCCTCCTTGGCTCCAGCACGTTCTGCAAAATGTTTTTTCCCTCAGGGCAGCAAGGGTGGAGTGTGTTTATCATAGACTTCTGGATGGTGCTTTAATTACAATAATAATTCCCAGGGTGTCCTCTTCCTTGGATTGTCATTTGACAATAAAAAGAAAAAAAAAGAGAAGGCAGCTCACTGAGAAGTGGGTGCAGAAATTGCTGGCTGGCAATTTCTCTCGCTCCCTGACTCTCATTGGCGTGCCCCAGCAAGCCTCAAAGTTACACCTCTGTAACAGTCAAAATAAATAGAATGGAGAGTTACCCAGATGGCTGCAGTGCCTTCTCCATTACCTACTTCTCAGAGATGATCAGGTATCAATATATAGGCTCCATATAACAGAAGCAGAAGAGAACAAATTAAAAAATTAATCAGTGAGCACTTCAGTGAACACTTTGAGATCCAAGAACACTTTGAGATTCCTCCTAGAAAATTTGTCACTCTGACCTACACTTGGCTATTGTTCTAAGACAGTATTTCTCAACTTTGGCAACTTTAAGAAGGGTGGACTTCAACTCCCAGGATTCCCTAGCCAACATGTGCTGACTGGGGAATACTGGGAATTGAAGTCCACCCATCTTAAAATCCACCCATCTTAAAGGTGCCAAGGTTGAGAAACATTGTTCTAAGTTATTCCAATTCTGCTGCAGACCATAATAATCATTTATTAGACTTCCACAGATTTCATAATCTGATTTTCTAAACAGCAAAAAAGTCCACAATTTCAGAGAGTTAAAGCAACAACACTGTCTAAAATTATCTTAGGAGTAAAACCCACTGAACTTAATGCAACTTGCTTCTGAACAGACATATATACAGGATAGCAGTATAACCCTGCAATGTTGCACATCCTTATGTGAAGTTAACTCCACTGGGCTGCAGTTATTTGTGGTTACAATGCAGAGTATTGTTATTTTTATATTTATACCTCGCCTTTTGGGGTATATAAGCACTCTAATTTACTAGACCTTTTTGGCCACAGCCCAACAGCAAGTCCAAACTGGAGCTGCAATTTGAATTCAAGACTGCCACTGCGAGCCCTTAATGTTCAGCCTTTAAGATTTGTATGAAGCCAACTTCTTCAAGATCACCCTGATCTTCAGAAGAGAGTCCATCTAATCAGTTCCAGCGGACACATTCCCAGGCCATGTCCAGGAAGCTGGCCTTAAAAAAATGTTGGAGGGAGATTTATTTTGTACCTGGAGAGAAAATGACCACAAATATGATGGACTATTAAACTGAAAAAAGAAACCTAGAGTGGAACTTCCAGGTTTGGGTAATTTTTTGGTAGGCAAGAAAAATTTGAGTTTTAGGGTTAGAGATAATTCTTGTTTTTCTCCATTCTCCCCACTTCTTACTGAAAATTCTGCCCAATTCCAACATAATCCAGCAGTGGCTAGAGAAGAGGAGGCCACAGGATGCGAATATGAGATAGGAAACTGATAAAGCAAC
>JANHFL010006106.1:32980-55533 GCA_032468155.1 Oxyrhabdium leporinum
GAGAGAAGGGGAGGGAGGGAGAGAGAGAGAGAGAGAAAGACCAATTTATTTTGGTGTTTAATGAGCACAGTTCTGCCAAGCAATATGGTGGTCTGCTAATTTAAGAACTGAAGTTAAATAAATTCCCAATATTTTATATATCGCTACCTAAAGGATAAATATAGAACTTTAGCATGCAGAACCACAAGTATAAAGAAGATGTGTATCAGTATAAACTGAGGAGAAGGGGAAATACATATCCTACAGTCACCCTCGCCACTTTGTTCTAAATAAAAGTTTAATTTAGTAAACTTAATTAGCCTGTTGCACTATATGGATAACTGCTTACGTAAGATGAAATGGGTAACAATTTACCCAACAGATAATCTCACTGATAGACTGATAAGAACACCAAAGCATTCACCTAACTATAGTTTTTAATGTGCCATCATGGATCGAAATTCACAGAGGGGTTTATAAATGCTTCCCTTCCTTTTGAGTATTTACAAACACCTTGAGAAAGTGCCATTAGATGTAATATCAGCTGTCTTAGGGTGCTAAATGAGGCTGGTATTTTGCATTCTAGCATTAACAGAGGGAGGAGAGCTAACTCAGATGTTTTATGTTTCAGCTGTTTTTGTTTAAATTTGTGCTATAAGATGGCTGCAACCTGCCCTAAGCCACTCGTTAGAAAGCATTTATCATAAAATAAGAAGAATTTGTATCTGGTATAGGAGAGACTGGTAATGTAAAGTGCCATCCAGATGTTTGAATGTAATTTAAATGTTATTTGAGAGGTGAATATCAACTTCAGCTCTGCACAGATTATGCCATGATGCACAGGAATTTCCACATTGGGGAAATGTATCAAAAGACAGTCATGAAGCTCCTGGAAACAGGGAACCACATGAGACCTATCCTTACTATGGTATTAGAATTTATTTGAGGCTATTTGATGAAATTGGGATGCACCAGTTGAAAAACATTGGTTCCATGAATGCTGGAATCTATCCATTTTGAAGTATAGGCAGAAGTATAAACAGGTGCAATGGCCCCTTCAAACTATCTGATGAGTCCTTAGGTCCATACATTAATAACCATGAATGCAAGTTTGCTAAAGATGAAGTTTCACAACCCCTTCTTTCTCTGCAGTACTCCAAAGCAGAAAAAAAAAACTCACCATGGTCTATAACTGGATTTTATTTCACCTTTTAAAGTCTCAGTTAATATTCAGTTTTCACAACTCTTGAGAAGTAACCTATAAAGCCTTTTTCAGCCAATAGTATCTACAAGAGCAGTGCATTTTGTACAAGAAGAATATTTTACCATGTGTTTTATGATAAAAGATAAACCCAAGTTGCAATCACCAAAATGGAAAGACAAACAAAATCTTACATTAATGTAAATCAACATTTAAACTTCTAGTGATCTTTTCAAAGTCCTTTTTCTGATGGGGCAAATGCCTCTGTTCAGGGTATACAAAGAGTTTTGGACCTATTTAGTTTAGGGAATAATGCTAATTTCTGGTTTGTTAGACAATGTCGTGTTGAGTTAAGAGAACTCTTGTGTGGTATAAAAAGGCATCTTTGTTTGACATGAACCCTCTTTCATCTGTGGATCTGCAAGTTCCTTTCAATATTATCAATTTCTCTTAGTTCATTTTTCTGTTTGATATTCCCATATTTTCCCCATCATTCTCTTAATCCCCTTATTTGCGGCTTCTATCATGTTGCCTTCTTACTGTATTTCACATGCCCGTCCTTTAAATTTCAGGGCATTGTAAAAGTTGAGAGAAGAGTAGATGAAAATTAAGTGGCAACTGAAAAATTCAATATTATAAATTTATTATAATCAATAATATAATTTGTAAATAGGTTGAAAATAATATAAAATCTAACTCAAATGTCTATTATATTATCAAATAGGTGATACCTAAGTACGTAGAAAGCACACAGGACCTTCAAAAAGTATCAATTTATGAAAGGTTATTTGAGAAAATTCTGCATATTTTGCCATTTCAAACGTTGGCTGATAAATGTGTATATGTCACAATAATTAAATAAATGGTTTACAGGGAAAATCCAAGGGACTGCTGACATTTTCTTATTATTATTTTTCACTAGGGTTTCTTCTGACTTTGTGAGCAGCTTTTGTCTATGGCATAAAAGTGAAAGGGCCAATAGTTGAATCTGACTAGGAACAAATATGAGGAGGGAGAACTAGGAATTAAAATAAAAAACCTGAAGTTCCATTCTTCCTCTTCTATCATAGATAAATCATTAGCTTAAGCATAATCAATTTAGAAAATTCCTGTCTAATCCACAAATATTGGAATTACGTGAACAACCATATGTTCCAGCTTTCCAAGGATACTTTCTTTCTTTCTTTCTTTCTTTCTTTCTTTCTTTCTTTCTTTCTTTCTTTCTTTCTTTCTTTCTTTCTTTCTTTCCTTACTTACTTACTTACTTACTTACTTACTTACTTACTTACTTACTTACTTATTTATTTCTTATGGCATAAGAAAATACAGCATTAACTGTTGTTTTTAATTTTTGATACTTAAGCAGCTGCTTCTTGCTGAGAGATCCTTGTCAGATCAAGCAGCCAGAATGTGTAGACTATTTAGCTGTGACAACATCATGTTGCACAAATGCATGCACACCACAAGGGAGGCTAGTCTACATTGCTCCCTGGCTACTCCCATAACTATGTTTAATGTGGAAATGCCTTCAATAAACAGACTCCATTATAGATACTTGTTTCAAATAAGTTAGAACTTATGCTGATTTTTGTAAATTTTAGGTGGACATTTGGTTCAGTTGTGCATATGTTATGTAATATCAATACCCAATAATACAAGCTCAAAGCTCCAAATTTTATTATCCAATTGGATATAATTACATTTGTGTATAAATTACCTGCAACATCAAGATTCAGATGAGAACTATGGTACATAGGGAGCTGCACTACTCCCTACAATTTTTTCTTGTTGGATCAAAGTAAAAAAATAGATCAGAATTACACTTTCCAACTCCACCTTCTTAGAAGGATTACTAAAATGATACATGCTAACTAAAGCCAATTTCAATTTCTCTTTGTAAACAAGCTCACATAAGAATCCGGGGTCAGATGCTTCGGTAAAAAGCAAGTTAGTAGCCAGTAGTAGAAATGAGATAATATCACGCCTCTCTCTTGGGCTTAATTTACAGTTATCCCTGGAAAAGACTTCTTTATAGTACTCCAAATGGCCTTATGACCTCCTGTATTATTTTCACGATAAAAGTTCCTTTGCAAAAGTTCACATTTAAGTACTTTGAACTCATATTCAACTACTTTGTAGCCAAACTTATGATACTGCCTAGGTACACAGCTACCTCAGCCAGGGAAAAAATCACTGCCAGTATTTACGGATAGCAATCAGATGGGGATTGCTAATCCATGTTTTTCTTTTCTGCCTAGAAACTAGGCAGAAATGGTGGTAAGATTTACGGCTTCTTGAGTTGCCAGATCTTCAAGGTTTAAGAGGCAGTGAAATATTTTATACAGTGCAACAGCACCACTCTGTGGCTTTAGTTCAAGCAAGTGTAAAGATTATTTTATATAATACATCCTAAAATTGTACTGTGTTCTCATTAAACTCTTTCACTAAAATAAAAAATACTTCCAAAATTTGAATTAGGACAATCATCTTTTAAATCTTCTTTTTAGAATAATTATTACTAATTCACTGGATGAAACCAACTGTTAATTTTAAAAGCCACTAGGTAGCTAATAAAACAAAATCATTTTAAATTAAACATCATCATTTCAAATAATACTTTAAAAATAGTAAGTTATTCTACATTAATTTTCCTAAGGGGCCACAAGAGAAACTGGTACTGTTGTGGAGTTCCGCCATTGCTGCTCCCCCCCTCCTACTGCCACTTCTTCAGAGCCGAAGAAGCTTCTTGGATGAGAAGCAAAATGTCTTCAAAGAAAAACCAGAAAGTTCAGTTGCCTCTTGAAAGATCACCTTTGGGACAACCATGACATGGATGACTGAGTATCTCCATAGACATAGGATATGGGTGGTCAAATTAACAATATTAAAGTATACTGAATTTACATACCATGACATCCATTTTTCCATCAGTGAGTTCAACAAAGTGCTTTTTAAAAACCCAGAGCTGTATTATGTTTTCTGTATTAGAGGCTATGAGGAATAGTTGGAAGATGTTCTGGCAGAAGTATAATTTTGACATTTACCTATATGATAAATTTGTTCTCTGGGATTATCCTAGTATAAAAAATAACAGCAAATCTTTGGGCAGGGAGACACTCAAGAAGAGGCAATTTTTCCCAATTCTTCATTAGGTGGCAGCTTTCTTCTAATCGCTCCCTTTATTTATTCTTTCTCTTCTCTACTGGAGTGAACCAGTGGAATCCAGGAAAGGAGCCCAATTTAATAGGTAAGATCCCAGTTGCAACATAAGAGAATGCAACACTAAGTATGATTGATTATAGAAACTGTAATTTTTTAAAAAACAGACTTGAAATTAAGGTTTTACTAAAAGGGGCTGAACCTGAAATCAACATTGATTTTGTATTATGGATGCAAAAAACCCATAATCATTATGTATGACAGTGGAGAGGTACAGAAATATGAATCCCCTGCTGCTATGCAATGGCTATCCAGATTATTGCAGCCTACGTCTAGTACTTCATTATTTATGCCACCTACACAGTGACTTGCTCCTCTGAATGATGATTTAAAAGTAGTGAAGAAGAGATATTCCAGGTTGGATTTGGGATTAGAAAATATTTTGCATATTAGAAACAAATATATCTTCCACTCTCTCTAACAATAAATAACTAAAGTAAGGAGTAGTCAGTTGAAGTCAATCATAGTATCTTTTTGAATGTTTTACAGTACTGATGGGATTTGGCTTGCTTCAATAAAGCCACTGTGACTTGGTGTAATTAGTATGGGTTATATCCAATCATTTCCATGAATAGAATAGGCCACACTGATGGATCACTGACCTTCTGGAGCTGATCTAGAGAAGCTCAGGAAAATACAAGTGGAAAGAAGCAAGGAAAAGTCTATTAGTGATAGAATTCATTCTAATGAAACTCTATAAACAAGCAATACTGTATACTCCATATTTCTAAGCAAATGGAGAATATTAATAAAATTATTTCCATTGGTAACCTTTGTCTATTAAAACATGTACTTTCTACATAGGAGAAACATCACCCCCAAAGCTTAGTGAATAATACAATATTCATGAATTCAAATTTAGACTAAGGGATATGTTTGCTAAAAAATGTCTCCAATTAAACATCTTGTTAAAAAAACCAAACAAACCTCAATACTTTCTGGAGGGAAAGTATTTCAAGGAAGAATGCTAAGAAACACTTTTACTTTATATAGAACACAGTCTTAAACACCAACTCAGAAGAGAGTGTGCATGCTGGGCTTCAAAACCCAAATACAAAAAATGATGCACACAAGGGATCATTCACAACCTCATTTACAGCTCTTAATCAGAAGACTCAGTTGCAGCTGCTGGAAAACATCCACAATAAGCAAACATTACAAAACATTGTTTACATTACCTGGTCTCCACTCTACCCTGGATAACTTCATTTTCAGCCCACAGCAAATGCTGTAACTCCACCACTGTGCCCTTGATTAAGGCAGGACAGATGTTTTCATGTGGAGTCATGATGGGACCACCCAAGGAATTTCCCCCACCTCAATATTTCAAAGTCATATTTTCATCTGTTAAAATAAGTGGGGTGCCCATGAAACCATACTTCAGGATATCATCTACTAAGAATTAAACTGCAAAAAATAGTCTAGCATCAAATTGTAAAAATTAAGCATCAAGGAAACACGCAAAATTAAAGGCCATATCATTATGCCTTTGGTGGCAATTCTACATGTGCTTAACCTGGGAGTAAATTGAATGAACTCAACCAATCAGAATAGAGCTGGAATGGATCTTGGAGGTCTTCTAGTCCAACCCCCTGCTAAAGCAGGAGACCCTATACCATTTCAGACAAGTGATTGTCCAGTCTCTTCTTAAAAGTGATGAAGCACCCACAACTTCTGAAGACAAGCTGTCCTCACTGTTAGGAGGTTTCTCCAGGTTGCTTCTCTCCTTGTTTAGGTTCCATCCACTGTTTCTTGTCCTGCCCTCTAAATTGATCCCCTCCTCTTTGTGACATCCTTTCAAATATTGGAATAGTGCTATCATGTCCCCCCTAGTCCTTCTTTTCTCTAGACTAGCCAAACCCAAATCCTGCAACCATTCTTCATATGTTTTAGTTTCCAGGACTTTAATCATCTTAGTTGCTGTTCTTTGCACTTTTTTCAAAGTCTCTACATCTTTTTTGTAATGTGGTGACCAAAACTGGATGCAGTATTCCAGGTGTGTTCTTAGAAAGGTTTTATAAAGCTGTACTTGAGGTGATTTTGATTCTATGCCTCTGTTTATACAACTGAGGATTACATTAGCTTTTTTTGGCTGCCGCCGCACACTGCTGACTCATAGTGATTGTCTACTAGGACTCTAAGGTCCCTCTCATAGTTATTGTTTTTGAGGCATGTTTTGCCTATTCTGTACTTGTACCCTTGGTTTTTCCTGCCTAAAACCTTGCTTTTCTCCACATTAAATTTCATGTTGTTGGATAGGGCCCATTGTTCAAGTCTGTCAAGGTCTTTTTAGATGCTGAGCTTGTCTTGGCGTGTTGGCTGCTCCTGTGAGCTTAGTGTCATCTGCAAATTTGATGTTCTCCTTCTATTCCCTCATCTGGGAATTTATAGACTATATATATATAAGATTCACACCAAATTATAACCTAATTGATGTAAATGTTTCATAGATGGTATACTATTGCATCAATAATACCTAAAATATATAAATCATAGAGCAACAGAAGATGGAAATGCCAGTAAACAGAAGGGACATTTTATCCCATATGGTGGTTATGAAAAAGGAAGCAAAAATACTGATAAAACATTATGCCAGTTAGAATTCTATGTGCCTGCCTGCCTCATTTAAGAGCACATCATTTCCAACTGACCCCTTAAAACGTCATCTTTTTTTGGGGGGTATATATATTAAAGAACAGCAGGGTAGAGCTATTTTAACATGAAGCCCAAAGCACTTGTTCCAATACATTTTTGAAGCATGAACAGACCTATCAAATAAATTTGGTCAAATGGATTTTTTTTAAATGTTCCAAAGTATATTTCTAACCATCAAGTGTAATCCAATAATTAATCACAACATTGTTTTAAAAGTTTAATAAATTAGAAATGAGGGAAAACAGAAATGTTTCTTATCCTCTAAAACAATGTTCTGATTTTCTCAATGTTAAAAAAATGTGAAATGTGCTGATAAAAAGAAGGCTATTCCTCCCTCAGCCTCAGCATTATGTGAAAACAGTAGGTCACCCACACCAGGCTCTGGGCCAAGCTATTATAATCATATCACACACACATAATACTTTGGTTGTCTATAATTGGCATTTGTACTCTGAGTTGAAATTCTATTGTGTTCACCTTTTGGCTTACCAAAATGTAGACCCCAGTGTTACATATTCTCTAGTGCTTATAGTAATTTTCTTCCTTTACCATAAATTACAATTTCAGTGCTACCCAATGAATAAGTTATATTCAGGAGAGAGAAAAAGAATAACTTTAAAAGGTGCCATTCCACAGTTATCAAATTATATATTTAAACATAGTAAGATTATGCATTTAGACATAGCTAAATTTAACCTTACGTTTAGAAGAGCATATCCCTGTAGTGCAGAAGAATCCTTGTCTTTATGTCTTATTTCTGGACTCCCTGGAAGAATCTGAATAGCAATTGCAGAAAAGAAGGATGCTGGGCCAACTACAAATTACATGCGTCAAAACTCATGTATCGTGATGCAGGACAGATTTCTGCAACCTGGCAACCTCTAAATATCCAAGTACTTTAGTTCTAGAATCCTTCAGCATTGACCATCCTCACTGGAAAATTCTGCGAATCACTGTTCCAATAATTTCAAAGGTACCAGGTTGGGAATATTAGTGGCAAAGAGCTATCAAAGCATATTTCAGAGGTCTGAAGGCACAACAAAAACCTGACCTTTCAAAGCTGCTATTATCCATGAAGGGAAACCCTACTAATGAATGAATAATTTCTGTGGGTTTATTCTCTGTAGTTTGTAGGAGTTTTGAGGGACCAGAATGCATCAGGCAACCAGGTCTGGCTTTCATCACATGTAATAAAGCCCCTTAGTTGAATCCTTGCCTGATGGTTTCCCAATCCTGTCCAAGTTCCTAAATTCAGTCCCTCCTTCATTGTTACTTTAGCAATAATGGTGTATCTTTTTCTCCAGATTTTTAATTGGATCTTGGCTCTAGATCTCCCTAAAAGCAAGCAACTCTCGAAGTCTCCCAACTGAGATGGAAATGCATTACTTACTAGGCATCAATGTTTATATCTCTCACATCCACAGTTATCTAGATCATTGGTATTATATGAAGTTTTTGATCTTGAACAAATTCCTTGAAAGGAAATTTAGTGACTACAGTGAAGTAAATGTATCACATTATATTAAAACAATGATTTCCAAACTTAGTACTTTCTAGATATGTAGACTTAATCTTCCAGAATTTTCAGTAAAGACCATTTTTGTGGAGTGATTTTTCTGTGTGCAGTGAAGGTGAAAACTTTATTATCCTCCTTAGCCTCTGATAGTTTGGGGATGAAAGTATTTATTGGATTAATTCTTTGAACTGACCTATTGATTGGCTAGAGAGACAGAATGTTAACATGGAAGAACTAATGTGTCCTCACTGAATTTTGAGTTAACTGATAACTAAGGGTCAATTTCAAGTTACTTTTGAGGGAATAAAAATGAAATGCTGATGGCATGGAAGAGCCATTAAAGACAAATCTGAAATGAATGGAGCAACAGTTTTTGTAATGAAGTATGGCCTCATTTCATACTAGCTTTTAAGGGTAATGTATTAATTTGTTCTTCACTTTACTGTGATGAAAAATTCCAGTAGCAATTTTAACAATCTCATTTTGTTTGTATTAGAACAAATAATTATAGGATTAAAAACAATATTTGGTGTATTTGCAAATATGTAAATAAAATATCTAGACTTTATAAAGTAATAATTGGCAGCATTTGCAGTCCTATGAATCTTGTTAATAAAAAATATTATATTAAACATGACATCACCTCTTGAAAGCCTTAAATAATTTTTGAAAGATGATTTTGGATTTGGATTTGATGTGTAGTTGGAAGGCTTTATGGCAAAAACAATTTTATAAAATTGGTTATCAAAACTGACCATGAAGATAATCTGTAGGTGATTTGCCACTCCATTAAAATAGCATTGTATAAACCAAATGGAACCTATGCTGGTTTATTACCTATATTTCCTAAGGCCCATAAAGAAATTGATGTACTTGTAGTTCATATTGTTGATTGCTAAGCTTTCTTCTGTAAAACTGAAATCCATCTTGTATGGGATCAGTGATGATTTAAAGTGAGATATATTTTTTTTGCTCAAAACTAACACAATAGCAGCCTTGAGAAATTCTTCAATAAAGGATGAATTTACTTAAATTTACTCCAAATGTATTAGCTGTATTAACAGTTTTAACTAACTGTCTATATAATGTTTATGAAATATCCATTTTAAAATATTTGCAGTATATTTCTCTTTGTATCTTTTTAAATATTTCTCTTTATATCCATTTTAATATACTTTTTAAAAAATGGTTTTATTTTAGTGATTTGTTTACTTCTCTTTTTAACGAAGTTTCCAAGTTTTTCCCATTCTTTAATAAAAACGGGCAGAGCACAAAGGTGACAAATAATATGCACACTGGAATCATATTCCTTATCTTTCTGCAGATCCCCAGATAAAACTATTGACATAGGTAAGGTAATTTTAACTGACAGATTTTTCTTCCAGTGCTATTTAAGAGAAAGCTGTGAGTTTAAAAAATCACCTTAGCTATGTAGATATTTGCTTCCAGTGTTATTATTATTATTTACAAATAAACACATGCACATCTTTTATCAACCAATTCTTAGCTGTTTAATTGAGGAGTTAGAAGCAGCTTGCAAGATCTTCAGTCAAAACATGCAAGAGAGATCTACAATTTAGATACTATTAGTTTCTCCTGAAAAAAGATACGAGACTCCAAATTGAACACTTCCCTTACAAAAGCTGATTGCCCAGACATTGTCACAGTACATTCTTAACCAGTTAGATCATGGAAATACATATCATTTGTTTTACATTAGACAAAATGATAGTTCCTTGTAGTAATAGAAAGCAGAAATGTATACTGAAATTTTGCGATTATTCTGAAGTCATTCTTATTCTGTTTGGAAATTTTCATAAAAGCTGTTCAATTTTATGTGGGTTTGAATCAGAATCTATAGTCTGATGTCTCCCTGTTGACAATGGTTGGAAATCAACAAATGATTTTTTTTAATTACGCTGCTGAGTTTAATTAAGTTCTTAAATACAAAGCTATGCATATATGAAAGAATTGTTTTCAATATGCAGAAATAATTGTCCCACAAAACAATAAAATTGTATTTTAAAATGGATGCATTTTTTGTTTTTGTAAAATTTCTGCAGGTGGCGATATGTTGTCAAGTTTATCAAACTTGGATTCTAGTAAGAATTAACTGGTTATTTTTTGGAAGAAGACCACTAGGGAACACGTGGAGTGTTAATTAGACAGGGAAGTTTAAAAAGGAAAAGAAAAAAAAGCCTATTTTAAAAAAAGGTAATATCAGCCTTTGGAGGTAAATCAGAGCAAAATATAGACAGCACATGGATTTCAGGAATGCTGCTTTGTTATAGTATGATATCATAACATAATTTTGAAAGACAGCCCAAGTTTCTCTCTGATCCATTTTACAGTATACTAACAAAATTAAGGTAGGATTATTCTGAATTTCCAAGACTGTGTAATTGCTTCTCTAAGTCCCTCCTTAACAGTTCTTTCATATCAAGGTGATCCCTATATTGTTTTGCAGTCAAAGGCAAAACATTTCCATGCTGTTGCTAAGAAGACCTTAGCCAGAGATGCTGTGAAAAACTTCATTTGGTGTGTGGAGGCTTTTGGGAACTGGGTGGCAGGAAAGCAAACCTAGATTGAGTTTTATGCAGATGTTGTTGCTATTTGTCACTAACATCCAGGCTGTCAAGCACAAGAAATCAGGAAATCCAGGCAGTTCAAATGACTATAAAGGTTTATTGCAAGTTTAAGCTCTCTACAAGAATCTGAACTACAAACAGTCAAAGCAAATTGGCAGTAGATAAGAGTCAATGGAATTCAAGGTGGGCTAGACTTAGATCTCTTGTGGGCGTTAAGACTGATGATGCATTTGACCCCTTCTTCAGGCTCAGTCTGGTCATCTCTACACAGGCAATCCATTAACTTAGATCTCAGCAATGATTTCAGGATTTTTCCTGCACTTTATTTAAACAGGTGAAAGCCTGAGGAAGGGAGCTTCATTCAATTCCAGCTGGAGCACCAGTTATGGTCCTATGTACCTAGGCCCAAGTGCCTAGCAATGATTACTCATGTTTTGATCACCATGTGATTGGAATACTATAACAGATTCCATTGGAGTCTGCTCTCTTGAAGATGATTCCCTAACTACAATTAGCTCTGAGCATAGCAGCCAAGCTGCTGACAAGACAAACTTGCCATTGGAGAATAATACCTACTTTAAGATTGCTGAGCTCATTACTGCTATGTTTCTGCACCACTTCAGAGTGTTGGCTATCATCTACAAAGTGCAAATGAGATAGCTCTGGGGTATGGCAGGCAATATCTTGCCAAAATTGAATCTGCCCATCCCCCACTCTTGACGGGCAGTACATGGAATGTGGGTGAGGTGTGAAGCCTTCTTAGGAAGACACTTCCCCATGATGTATATACAACCCTCCTTGCTTCCTTGTATTTCACAAGACAGTTAAAATATGTACTCATTTTACAGTAGTTAAAATCTGCCACAATCTCTGGGAAGATCTTGAGAAGGCATACTACATAAAAAAGTAAAACCTTAAACATGTAATAAAAACTAAAAAAAATTAAAATCAAAGTATAAACTCCAGACACATGCCCACAATCAATGGCACAGTGAAATAAAACAGATTTAATTTATTTATGGAATTGCAATAAGGTGGGATTTTTATTCAATGTTTTCTGCTATACCCTGGAACTTTATATCATTTAACTCTTCAAAGATAATCTCCAGCAGTTTGAAGTGGGTCCAGAAATTTGCCAGCAACCAATGCAGTAGGATTTATTTATTGGTGGGATTGTTCTGTCACTATTCTTGTTACCAATTTTTGCACTAGATGTAGCTCATCATCAAAGGCAGTCCCACATAGGGTGCATTACAGTAGTCTAATTTGGTGCTGATCAGGATATGAGTTAGTGAACTCAGGATACCCTGGTTCAAGTAAGATAATAACTGCTATACAACTGGTACAAGATCATAAATTGGACAAATCTACTCCTAGCTGTGACTTCCACCTGCTACTTGAGCAAGAACTACCCACAAACCATATTCTTCATGAGGAGTCTGGCACCATCCAAGATAACTATTCAGGCTTGTGTTAATAGAATTCACAACACAGGGATATGCAATTTAGTCATATTTTCCATACGGACAATATACAAATTGAGCCCATATATCAAAGGACTTAAATTCTGCCAGAAGAATGTCTAAGAATTTAGCATTGTGCTGCCAGAGACATTTGTTCCAATCTGATATTGAAATGGATGGAAGAAATAACCTTGAGGAATAGGAGGAAGAACTGCAATCAAGTCCATGGCCAAAAAAGGGAAATCTGAGTCTTGGGTCGAAGTGTAATCTGAGAAACCATTTCAGACCTGACCCTTACTAGTTCTCTTGAAAATTAAGAGGGGGCGGGGGAGAGGAAAGTGTATTCAGACTTGTAAATTTATTACTATAACCTTATAATAAAAGTAATATTAGCTTGCATGTCTTTGGTTTTCAGATTTGGTCTATCTTAGAGGGTTGACAGAGAAATTGCACCATTCCCTGGAAATTGCCAGAGTGAAACTACTATAGACAAAATGAATATATCTACACAGACAAATGAATATCGTGATAATGTTCTATTGTAAAAGTTGGAACCAAGTTACCCTTCTGGCCTAGGGAAAGCTGCCAGACAACTGGATTTTGGCATTGGTACATTAAAGGGCTTAACATAGTGAGGATCAGTAATTTTCCCCTCTAACTTAAGGTTGTATCTGTTCGTAGGTTTCTGAAATCCTGCATTATCATTGAGACAGTGCATTCCACAACATCTTAATGGGGCAAGAGACTTCTGAGAGACATGATTAGGAAGCAAGGTGACAACTCAAGGGAAGTTTAGCAGATTTTGGTTCTAATGCATTTTTGTGCATATTCCTAGAGATGTCTATAATGAAGCAGTTTCTCACGCATCCAATACATTATTAGCTGACATTATTCAGAGCTCTGTAAACCCAGAGGCAGATTGGACGAGCAAGCATCTCATTAGAAGTATTTATAGAACAGCTTTCTCCAGTCTGGGGCTCTTCAAATGTCCTGGACTTTAGTTCCACAATTCACAACTAGTATAGCCATGCTAACCGTGAATTATTTGTTTGTCTGTTTAACACATATATGATCCCTTATCTACCAGGAGGAATTCTGGGATTATGAAAACTGATCAAATGCATCTGAATTAAAGAAGATTAAAAGATTAGTAAAATGAAAGATAAGGGCTTGGACCAGTGTTTAATGAAACAGATCTGCTTCTTGATTGTCAGTAATAGGAATACTAAAAACCTCAGCATTAGAAGAAAACACATTGAGTACATATCTACTCTCTCCATGCTAATTCTAGCAAAACAGTAACAAAAAACAGGAACTATTTCTTTAAGTTGAGCCACTGCAATGTCAGAGTGCCATTTCAGCATTTGCTGTTGGTTAAGATAGCAGAGCTTATTCCATATTGATTAGAGAGAAAAAGACCAACATGGTAGAAAGAGCAGACTGGTAGTCCATTTGGGATTGACTTCAGTATCTGTTCTTGGCAGTCTTGTGTGCCTTCACTATAAGTTGCCCAGTGAACAGAACTGAGTCCAGTATGGTTCAGGAGAGATGATGGAGCCCAACAAGAAAGATGAGGGGCAGCTAAAGTTGCAGGAAAAACTACATTTAGAACAGGCAAATATGGAATCATAGTTGACTTGTGGGTATTGATTTGTCTAGGCAAAAGCAGTTAGTGATTCTCAAATGTAAATACAGTCAATTTAATCCACATCAAAGAGAAAGAAATCTATTTAAACATCTCAAGATAAGTAAAAGTAGGTGACTTTGGCATCTATTCTACTCGTATCTATCATCCTCATTAGCACAAATATCAGTTTGTTATCCATTCTGAAATTAAGATGCAGATGGAACCAAAAGCCTATGAAAACATGTTCATCCTTTCAATCCTTTGTTTCATTTATTTAAAAAGACTTGTACTGTAACTCATTTTAGAATGAAACTCTGGAAAGCTTACAATAATTACATAAGATCAACATTATACAAAAAAATCGAATCATAAAAACAGAAATAGAGGAACTTAGCATTATTTGATACAGTCAACAGCACTATCTTCTACCTCTAACTTCCTAGCACTTGGGGGTAGAGCCAGCTTTTTGTCAAACTGGTGCCTTTAACTTCCAGAATTCATAGCCACCAAGACCAAAATTCAAACTAGCTGGAACTTTATTTGAAAGACACTAAGTTAAGCAAAGTTTGTATTTCAGTCTGTAAGGAAAAAAGACATTTAAAAGGGATCATATGGAGTAATGATGACTACATTAATTTATGATTGGGGAAAAGGCATGAGTGCTCTAAGCCCTTCCTTTGAGCCCTTCCTGCCCATCCACACTCCAAATTATATTTTGTCTTTCAAATATATTTTCTACCCTGTCTAGCAGACATGAATTGAGAACACTGTGGTCACTAACAATTCCTCCTCACCCCACTGAGATACTTATCCAAGGTTCTGTCTGAAGGTTAGCTACTGCAACTTCTAACAGTGACAGTGGAGAAAGAAGTAAGGCTGCTCCAAATGTTAATTTACAATTTACAATTTACAAATATTTACAAGGATGACAAAAGGAAAAGTGAAAGATTTCATGATAGCTTTACCTGGGCTACTTATTTTCTTAATCTGCAAATTCAGATTGTCTTTTTTAAAACAACAACAACAACAACAACAACACTGTTTCATGCTGCCTTGATTCTCACAAGTTGCCTGTCAATGCCAGACAATTGGAGTTTTTTCTTCATAGCAGATGTGGAAATTTTTATACAATTTTTTAAAGAGGAAAATGCCAACACATTTATGAGTACTTTCTTGAATAATGCAAATAATCTACTAGACAAGAGTTCTTTTTTGTGTTTTTGGTGAAGTGTTACTGCTGTAATTGTATATGGGAATGACCTTGGAGGAAGAACCACAAACTAGGCAAGAGTCAGATAAGAAGCAACTGAACCCATAAAAATAATGAGGAAGTGGCAAACATCACAGAAGGGACCTTCCCTAGTTTCTTCTTCTGTAAAGGTAAGGGGGGGGAAAGGTATACTTTTAGACTTGCAAGATGCTGTTAAGCTTACAATAAATACAATAAAGATATAGCATATTCCATGTTGTGCTTCTCGTTTAGACTACCTTGTGAGGTTGACAAATGCTTCCAAAGTGTAGTCTCTCCACATTTTGGCAAATCTAGAAACCTTCCCTGAAACCAGATATACTTATCCATGGGAAAGTGGTGTGACCTTCTCAGTCCTCAAAAACCAATTCCTGCTACAGCTTCATTGCAAATTCCATGAATAATAACATGCAGCTTCATAGCCTATAGGGGTTTACATTTACATCTAAACTTTTAGATTGCATCTAAGAAATGACAAAATCTAATTCATCACTGCAATCCCATTCTTTTCCCAATAACTGTGAAAAAATAAAATGCTTATCCTGGAACTGGTCATTTCCTATCTGAGATGTTCAAGAAAATAAAAAAATAAAAAAAAATGCTCTCATCTCCTCACATTGAATGCTAGCCTTTTGGTTAGCTTTCTCCATCCAATTCTGTTTAAAGGGCCCAGAAATTGATTTTTTTCCTTGTCATGTTAATAGTTTCTGAGGCTCATGGCTGGAGACAGAGAAGGAAAGACAGATGTTATCAGGAAAGAGAAAGAGAGAGGAATGCATAAACTGAGCTTTAATGTCAGCTGGCTCGTCTCCCTACTACACATCTGTGCTTACACATTAAAAAATGTTTTTTGGGTAATAATATGTTTGTCCAAGTGCCAGAATTAAAAATGCAAGGGAATAAAGAATATATAAATTGCACATAAAACATCCGTTTCCTTCTAATTACCTTGTGTTTTGTCTCTCCAGCAATTTCTGTACAAGCGTCAAGAACAAAACGAAGGCATCTTTTCTGCTGTTAAGCTGTCAGTCTCAAACTCTGTGTGCATCATGAATTGCAGGTAAAAAAGCACCATAGATCACAGACCAAAGACCTTCAGATATTTACAGCTCTGCCACTCTTAAGGTTAGACTTTTGCTCCATCACATTCCTATTAATCAGCTGTTGTCTTCCACACAACACATGTCACATATAAATGTCCAATAGTATCTGCAAGGAGAAACTTGCTCTACTTCTGTTCTCCCACAGAATTTGACCAGTGAACCGCTTGTCAAAGTAAGTGCAGCCCACCTCTGCACATATATGATTCTAATAGGATATAGGATAGTTGTGTAAATAGGAAGATATTTGAAGGAAGGGAATATCTGAAATCATAAAGAGATAAAATGGCAAATGAGGAACTACTTCCAAATATTTCAGCCTGCATATTTTTCTCCTCCAAGTGTTTTGATTTCATTTCTTTATTCATTTACTTATTCATTCATCCCAGTAGAGCCAACCAAATGTGGGAGAGCTTGCAATGTCTGGTCCTACTACTCACAGATTTTTCTCTCTGTCTGTGTGTGGGATTGATTGAGTTCATGGCAATGTGCCTGAATAATCACTGCTTCTTGGTATATGCGCTTCATCTCTAAAAAACTGTTTCATCACTGGGGAAACTATTACTTTGGAAAAGACAGCCTTATTTTTGTGGATGCATCCAATATTTGCAAATGGGAAATCCGAGCAATACAGCTAGGAGATCATACATATTGTTGTGTAGCCTCTAAACTCGTTCTGATGCACATCTGCCCACTTTCCTCCCTTGAATTATCAGGCAATTAGAAACAGCAGTGCTGAGGTAATCTCAAAAACAATCAGAACACTAATGGGACCAGAAAGGCAAATGGGCTTGAGATTGGGACAGCACAGCACTATATCAAGAATGAATATTTCCAATGTGTGGTAAGCCTGTGAGATTATTTGATTAACTTTGTGTTGTTGATGCAGTATTTCCCAAAGAAACACCTTCCAAATGTGTTTGGACTACAATTGCCAATGGTTATGCTGAATGAGGAATGCTAGGAATTGTTGATGAATATGTCTGGTGGAGAGAAATTTCAAAACACAGTTGGGCTGCAATTCTATCAATTCAGGCTGTTCTTTTTTTAATAAACCTGTACCGGATGGCATCGTTAGAACTTTAAGATATCCTTTTCTGGCTTATTTATAGATAAAAATGCCAACCATCCTGGGATTAAAATAAATCCTCCTAAATCAGTACAGACAACAATAATTATCCTTCATGAAATCCCTAGGGATTCTGAACTGAACACCAGAACCATTAGTCGCAAAACTGTCAACCCTGTTTATCTATCAACTTAAGTCAGGAAAAAACTGTAGGAAAAGGATCCATGAACAATAATCTGCAGTGCCAATTTATAACACTGCAATATTTATAATCATCAAATAAGACTGGGATCATAACCAGCAAAGTCCATAGTTCTATGAAAATGCCATTTGGTGGCATTTTCCAAGCTGGGAAATCACACCTGTGTTTTTTTATGTTTTTAAATGCAAAAGGGTGGATAGGAAACCAGTGAAGGAGAAAAGAAGTACTCAGAGAAGCAACCAAGACAGCATTTCATTTTGTACAGTGAGATTTTCTCAGAGATAGATCCCTAAAAGATAAATGCAGCATGTTCACTACCCACTAAATCACCACCATGTTCGGTCCCTCAACCCTCAGGAACATCGGTATTTCCTCAGCACAGCTGGCTTTGAAAGGTCAAGAACAGCACAGGAACAGTACAAGAGCCTATGCAATTCAACAGAAGGGAAGGGGAATCTAAAAAGAAAGTCGACCTAGTGCCCCACTCCGAATCCAAGCCCAAGTAGACAGTAGTCCATATATTACATTTTTAAAGTTTTAAACGACCTTGAATGGTGTGAAAGAAAACCTTCCAAATCTTTGAAGTGCTCCATGGCTTCTCAGTTTAAGTGTGACTCTAGCAGTGAAAATGAAACTATAAGGTTATCTTTTCAAGGAGGGAGGAGAATTCGGGAGCTAGGAGGTTATGGAGGCAAGAGCTTCCATTTATATAAACAGAGCCCATCCTATAATGCCACAAAGCCCCACTGTTTCAGCCTGCAATCTGGATTGAGCAGCTCTTCCTAAGCCACAACTGAGATGGAAATAAATTAGCCCACTGCCCGGGAGATGATGGTGTGGGGCTGGCCCAGAACTTCTGGAGATATCAATAGTTTGGCAAATAGTTTATGGCACAAGGAGAAAGAAGTCAGATGAAGGCCGTTGCAGCAACTTACTTAAAGGAATCCTTTCATTTTCACCACATAGCCATTGTTATCTGAAAAGATGACAGGATAATTGTTGTTGTTTTTGTAAATTAATATTTAAATAATTATGTTTTCAATTAGAAAATTTAACTATAAATCACTTTTGAAAAACTATTTGGGTTATAAGTAATTTTAATAAATAATAGCACATCTTATTGAGTCTGAAAGCCTATCCTTCCACCAAAGTATTCTCTGTTGTTTCAAACATATATTTTGCAAATGTAGCTACTATTCTGGAATTTTTTTCCTAATTTGTTCTTCCATATACCAGTAAAATTTGTATTGAGTACTGTAGCACTTCTTTTGGTGAAAAAGAAGTAAGACAAGTAGATAGACTAATTATTCTGTAATTTAAGAGGCAGGGCAGGGTAGGAGGAGCAGGGTGGGGTGGGCAGGGTCAGCCAGGAGTGGGATTTGGCGGTTCACTGAACCACGCAGAATCTTCACTAAGGGTCCACCCGAACCCCTGCGAACCCCCAGCAGCCCACCCCTGGTCCTGTCTGGATTAAGATGTTGGTCAGCTAGAGGGACCCTTGTGAGCCTCAGTGGTGCAGTGGTTAGAGTGCAGTATTGCAGGTTACTTCTGCTGACTGCCGGCTGCCTGCAATTTGGCAATTCAAATCTCATCAGGCTCAAGGTTGACTCAGCTTTCCATCCTTCCTAGTTGGGTAAAATGAGGACCCAAAATTGTTGTGGGCAATATGCTGACTCTGTAAACCGCTTAGAGAGGGCAGTGTAAAGTGGTATATAAGTTAAGTACTATTGCTATTGATTGGTGGGGAATATTCAGAGCTGCAAGGATGGCAGGTGTGTGAATAAAATGTTTCTGAGGTTGCGGAGCTGCTATTACATAAGGGCACATTATTCATACAGATAGTCCTCAACTTACAACAGTTCATTTAGTGACCAAGGTAACAATGGCCCTGAAAAATGTGACTTATGATCATTTTTCTGTTATGACTTTTGCAGCATCTCCATGATCATGTGATCAAAATTCAGATGCTTGGCAACCAGTTCCTATTTATGACCTTTGCTATGTCCCAGGGTCGCGATCCTCTAATAAGCAAAGTCAATGGGGAAGCCAGATTTACTTAACAACCAGGTTACTCACTTATCAAGTGCAGTGATTTACTTAACAACTGTGGCAAGAAAAGTCATAAAATGTGGCAACAGCACTTAACAGCATAAAATTTGGGCTCAAATGTGATAATAAGTCGAGGACTACCTGTATTAACGTTGCAGTAAGCAGCAATGTCCATTTGGACAATATTCTTATGGCAGCTCCCATTTTCTCCACTCCACTGCAGGAATTTGGTTTGAAGGTTGTAGCTTTTCACTCACAATCGCCAGGTCTCCACTATTCTCTCTGCCCACAAGAATGACTGCAGTCGAATGCACTTATTGCTAATGATGGAAATAAATGGTAAGCAGGCAGTATTTGCTTTGATAGCCATTGTAAATATGTATCAAGACAGCAGTCCTAAACATATTACCATTCTAGTTAGCTAATACCAGACCTGATTATAGCTTTTTGCTCACACTATGCCAAATGCATAGAAATGGATAGACATGCTCAAGGATTTATTTTGGTCTACATCTGACCTGTTTTAAAAAGCAGTTACCTTGCTGTTTTTGCACTTCTTGGAAAATTTCTTTCTTGATTTCTTCCTTTTTTTTTAAGGAATCACAGCCTGATGTAAAAAAAGGAGCAGATGAAAATGACTGGGAATAAATTGATTGATCCACCTTCTTTTATGACAAAACTGAATCTGGAACTTGCCGTGACAATATGATAATATTCTCTAGTGTCATCATTTAATTTGCCACTTGAAGAAAAAGAAAAAGAGATAGTATCTGCAGATTTCTACGACTGCATTTTCAATATGCTCCTTTCATTTGCTTAGTAGCAGAGAAGGATTGTAATTTCTACCTGGATCCTTTGGGCTTTTCTTCAATATATTTCAATAATCAATGGAGAAGGACAAATAGGTCTACATAGAAGAGAAGATATGTAATCAGTTATGAATTCACCTGTTTAGTACAAGTAACACCAGCCAATGAAACTGTAATGCATTTGCACAGAATTTCTCTAAACCAGCCCCTTCATCTAGCTCCACTTCTCCTTATCATATCTCAGATTTGAGAGTTTCTCCAATCTAGGCCAGATCATGAACTGCCCAATGCAAGACTAAAGAAACTTCTCATTTTGAAATGCCATATTGTTATGCCCCCTTCGGAACCCGAATCTGCAGTGGAAGATGAGCCAAAGCTGGAGAAGACAGAGAGCGAGGGGGCAGCTTCGTTGGCTTCAGAGGAAAATGGGAAAGGGCAGAACCAGTCAGACCAGGGCTTTTCAGGATTGTAGGCAGGGCAGAACAGTGGCAGGAGGACCAAGAGAGGCTAAGCAGTGAGCAGGACAGACAGAGTTCAGTCGAGGAGCAAGGACCACCTCCTCCTGATCCTCGAGCACAGAGAGAAGAGAGAAGGTGAGAACAGCGCAGACTGAGCTGGCTACTTGAAAGGAGAGTGCCATGCCTTTCTTTGCAAGGCACATCTGGGGACTGAGACTTAAGGAGATGCTGTGGGGAGGGGCATTTGTCGGGAACAAATGTTGAATCTGTGGCGCTTCGTGTATACTTGCCACATCTGGAGATTACTGCGCTCTGTCTCGCTTGCCTTGCTGGACTGCTTTGTTAACCTTGCTTACTGGACTTCTAGCCTTGGTTACTGTTTTGCTAACCTGGCTTACTGGACGTCTGGCCTTGGTTACTGCTTTGCTCACCTTGCTTACAGGATTACTCGCAGCCAGAGGCTGTTGAAGGTGAATGTGAGAGCTTGGCTCCAGGACTTGTAGTTAATGTGGGGATGTTTGGGGGAAAGGTTGGAGCAATAAAGGGGAGTTAGACCTGTTCTCTGGCTGTGTTGCTTCCGTGCCATGCCCTGGGTCATCACACATATATTAAATGCTCCAAGATGATACCAAAAAGAAGGAAATAAAGAGACAAAAGCCTAGCAGTTTGGACAAGAATTTTACATCACGTTCTAACCAGGAGAGAGACAGAGGGGCACCACAATTGGCATCCACTACACTTTAGGAAAAGAAACACCTATTCATTTTGAAGGGAACTGTTATGAGATCCTTCACTAATTAAGAAATCAATTGTATATGTATAGTGGGATCTCAAGTCCTGATGAAACTTCTCATTTGCCTTTAATGGCATAATTCTATATCAGGAACACAACAACAATGTGCCATAGACAAATAGACCTTGAAATTAACAAAGAAGAACAGTTAGGGCTGAACATAGGTCAAATTCTGCTCGTTGGTGTTCGTGCAGGCACTTATATCAATGTCAGCTGAATTACCATTACTGCAACACATAAACAACCTGGCGCTTCATACTGTAGAAATAGTCTAGGCAACTTTAGAGAAAAAAAAATTGAGACATTTCCGTATGATATGAAAACTAAACGGCTTAAAAGTCCAGTAAAAACAGTATGGCAGTATGGCATTTTTATGTATGCAGAATACATTACATTAGTACATTAGACTACATAAGAATCCAAAGGACATCTTTCTAAACACAATGAGGATAATATAAAATCATTAGAAACTAGGAAAACCTTTAGACAATGGATTTGGAAGGGATGATGATGATGATGATGATGATGATGATGATGATGATGATGATGATGATGATGATGATGATGATGATGATG
>JANHFL010006106.1:59852-73453 GCA_032468155.1 Oxyrhabdium leporinum
TAAATAAATAAATAAATAAATAAATAAATAAATAAATAAATAAATAAATAAATAAATAAATAAATAAATAAATCACTGCAGTTGTTAAGTTAGGAACATGGCTGTTAAGTGAATCTGGCTTCCCCATTGACTTTGCTTGTCAGAAGGTGGCAAAAGGGGATCACATGACCATGGGACACTGCAACCATAAATGTGAACCAGTTGTCAAGCATCTGAACGTAAATCACATGACCATGGGGTTGATGTAATGTCCATAAGTGTGAAAAATGGTCATAAGTCACTTTTTTCAATTCTGCTAATTTTTTTATTCTTTCCTTGTTAAAATTTACTAACTTCTAACACTTCAGACCCTGATATGTTTGTATATTAAGTTGCATTTACATGTAGAATAGGGGTAGTATTATGGCAATTGGCACAAGATATTTTATATTTTATTGTACTTTACATACCTGATACAGATAAGAAATAAGAATTCTAGCTTCATTTACTCATATACTGTAGGACCTTGTCCTTAGCTGTATTCAATATGCCCAGGATATAAATGTTTAAACATGTATATATACATTTAGAACATTTATATAATTGTTTTAAAAAAATTATATGAGCCCATCCTAAACAATATGCCTGAACTAAGTTGAATCTGCCCATCCAAAGATGCTTTTCAGATAAGAAAAAAGAAAGAGGAGGAAACCAGAAGATCATTTCCAGAAATAAGCATCTATTTTTTTTACCTTGGAGGAAGAAAAAAGTCTTTCTACAGAAGTCATAAGGTTTGGCAAGGATGAAGAAATATTTTGATAAACCATTAATTATATGAAAAGCAAAACCTTTGGATGTAGTTCAAAAAAACAATTACTCCCATCTGATCCCACTAAATCTGCAGAAAGTGCTACAGATTTTAAAGTAGCATGAAGAAGTATTTCACAGACTAAATAACTTCTTTGGAAGCTATGCAGGACAGCAGATAACAGAAACACCTAACCTGCTGAATAGAAACAGATAACCAGAGATGGGATTTGTGAAAGAACAAGGTGATACAATGAACTTCAAACTTCAGGATATGGCAGAAGACAATAATAATAATAATATTTATTGTGACCCACTTTTGGATTAATTTACTATAGAAAGAAAGCACAGAAAGTCTTCAAACCCCCAATGATAAAAAGTTGGGCTCAATAATCAAATCCTTGCCTTGTTGAACAATATGAAACTTGCATTAAATTTATTTCTTAACCAGCTGAAAGGTAGGAGTAAAACAAGAACTAAACCAATGTCATGAGCCATATAGCAAAAGCGTTCTCCAGAACTGGATTAATTCCCAGAATCGATGGAATTGAGAAGCTGCAGTAAATAATAATGGCTAAAAAAGAAAGTGAAAAAAGGAATTATAACAGAGAGTAAAGCTTCTTTGGGATATATGTGATGTAAAATACTGAATTTTGTATGTCCATCCAATTGTATAATCTTATTCAACTGAAGCAAAAAGGAAATCAGTTATTAGGTAAATTACAGTTTCTGGCACCCAAATTTGCAGAGGGAAGAATCAAAAGATCCAACTGATTTTTGTCATACAAAAAAACAAATGTAACTCCATGTCATAAGTATTACATTTCACAGACATAGAAAGCTCAATATAATTTTCTTTTTATTTGAAACATTTTTTTTTGTTTAGAATAGAATAACAGAGTTGGAAGGGACCTTGCAGTTCTTCTAGTCCAACCCTCTGCTTAGGCAGAAGCCATATTTTATCAGTACCTCTATATGTATGTGATAGATGGATGCACAAAGTCATAACTTCTCCACCTGGGAAGTTTGATCGGGTCTTATTATATTTTATCAATCTCTAGCTTTTCCATTAACTCACAGTTTATTGACATAGTAATAGAAAACTTGACAGAAAGGTATTTTGTTCTCTTTTTTATACTGTGGTGCCCCATGGCACAAAACAAATACTTTTTGGGCAGATCCCTATTCTACTGTAATGCAGGATCAGATATCTCTACATTCTAGTTCTATAATCTAGTTCAATCTACCACCTGTTTTGCATCCTTGATAGCCCTGAAGGATTTTTAATGGCAGAATAAGCTTTGATGAAATCTGTAATATTGTTAGGCATGCAGTTCATCCATATATTACTTTTTTTTAGAAGAGCAGTTGTGTCATGATGTTGTCATTATTCTATTTTTTTTTTAAATAAACTGGACTATTTAAGGACATATAGGTGACACCTAAGATTCTTATCAATAATGAATTTTTTTAAATACTGTATTATAATTTAGATGTAGTTCATATTGTTCTTTCAATCCATGAGAGTTTCAAGATGCTTCTCAAAAGTGTCTTTACAAAGAACACATGACAAAGCCTCTCAATTGACACATGACAAACACATGACAAAGCTTTTCAACTGAAGTCTTTCTTGCTGGTACAAGAAAATGCTTAGTTAACTTCAGTGACCTGAGGCCACAACTTCTTCTACCCACAACTGAATACAAAGTTCAAGCCTGAATACAAATATTCATTAAAAACATAAACTTTCTGAAATGTTATTGTCAGACTCTTCACCCTGCTTTCTTTAAAATCTAAATAAGTCAACATCTTGGTGTTCACCTGACATTTCAGTCATACTCTTGGAAGTATTTCTGTAACATCTATATCTATATTATTATAATTAAGCAAGAATGGGTAACAAAATGGAAATTAGATCTGCAGTATACAGCTTTTAATAAAAACTAATAAAACACTGCAGCTAGAACAAATCTCAGTTCAGATTAGTGTGATTAATGGTCATTTTGAATTCAACTATCCAGAACATTAAAGGTATTAATGATGGGCCAATGAAACAAAGTAATTATAGGATTTTGTAAGATAAAATGTTTCCCAACTTGTTCTGTCAGGTTTTTAGTAGCATTACAGCTATTTCTTGACTTACAATCGCAATTGGGACCAGAATTTCAGTCACTAAGCAATGCAGATGTTAAGTGAGTCATCACATGACCAGATCTGACTTCACACAATGTGTAAACTTGATCCTTGTGAACAACTTTTCTCCTGAGGTCAGGCTGGCACCAATCATGTTGGCTTTCCAGAAGGTTTTCCTTTAAAGCATAGCTTTGTCAAGTAGCTTGGAAATCCCATGATACAGCGGAACCTGATAGATGGTAGTATGACAGTTAATGGAATAAACTCCCTGTTTGTTTTCCTGCCATTTTGTTTTTTTATTTTTAATTGAAATTGATACTTTTAGTGGATTGTTATATATTTCTATTATCATTATGAATACAACCCAGAGTCACCATATGAGATGGGCGGTATACAAATGCAAATAAATAAACAAATACATGTGTCCAGAGGACAAAAGCCCCATGTGAGAAGCAGAGAAAGTTAACCAGGGGACAAAAATGTCTACATAGATTTAAAACAAGATTGTTATGGAATGAATATCTATTTTCCTTCTTTAATCTCAATTGGAGACTCTTTGGTTCACGTAAATATGCAATTGGTATTTAGTGCCAATTTAGTAACACCTTGCCAAATAAATTAAACTGGGAAAATTAAGATATTAAAGAGAAAAACATTTTTTTTAAATCAATTGCAGATAGGCAACAATACTGAATATATTTGGCTCTTCTTTAAGGCTCATAACAAGCACTCTGATCTGAAAATGGGAACCAGATGAGAACTTTATTTACAGTAATCAAAGTAAGAGCTAATCAATACAGATTCCAAAACTTTCCTTGATTCTAAAGCAACTGCTGCGTTCTCTCTCTCTCTCTCTCTCTCACACACACACACACACACATTTTCAGATGAAGGGGAATATCACATACACAAAGTCTACAAGAGTTTTTGAATTAATTAATGGCATGATGCCAGTTCACATATTTCTGCTGCTTTTGTATATGATTCAGAACATTCCTGGCGAATGTAAAAAGATAATTTTGATTTCTGCAAACCAATATCAGCAACTTCCCACTTTATATTTCTCCACAAATGTATTTGCCCAAGGACACTGGAATTGCTCATGAACCGACATAGACCATTATGTGACAAAAACTCTAGTCCCACAATTATTTGAGATCTATGGCGCAAAGGGAAATGGGTGCTCTAATTGTAACAGAAAATTTCCTTTCAAAAGTAATGCTTACTTGTTGAAATTTTCTTTCCTTTGCCTTTAAAAATACTTTTTTAGAGGGATCTATTTAAAAAAAAACATACTTTCTTTCCTTTTCCATTCCTTCTCTTGTAGCTTGTTCTAGCAGAAACACTAGGTTACTTTACCTTTTCAGAAACATTATTCTGATGCTCCCAGCCTATACTGAAAACTGGTCACTCTCTTAGGAACTAAATGAAATAGCCATTTCTACTTTTCATTATAGGGACAGTATCACTAACACACATGGCAGGACATTTATTACATAATGTCATTTCAGACACAAAGCCCAGATTCACAATGAGGAAAACTTGAGATAACAGAAACAGGTTCTTTAAAAAGACTTAGAAAGTTAGGTGATTATTCAAAAGTTCCCCTACCTCAAATTTTGCAGGTTTTCCAAAGGAACCCCAAAATTAAAATAAGTACGATAGGTAACATATAGTCATAATTCCTTATTCAACGTTGCATTTCTCTTAACTGTACTTTATATTGTAGAAGTGTAAAATGCCATCTGTTTATGTGAATTATTTTTTATATTTACTGTTTAAAATAAACTACTGCTATGTCACAGGATGAACATCAACCAGCTTTTTCAAGCAGTCTCTGTAAGGGTATTAAAAAAGGACCAATGCCTTGACCAGCTCTATACAGCTGTGTAGAGGCCAATGCAACATAGTAATCTGATTGCAGAAACAGCTAGTTGAGGTGACTGACTACACTTTAAAGAAATATAAAGAATGAGAGAAGTGATTGATTTATATGCATATTTTTTTAAAGGATGGAATTAACAAAACGATGAGCTCAGGCTCAGAACTCCTCCTGGGTAAACACTTAACATGTTATAGTCTTGTCCAGATTATAAGCTTTCATGAGACTTCTGAAATCTTTTGTTGAATTTGATATAGTATGAGACAGTACGAAGTATAAATCATTTGACTCCCACGAGTCACTTCTTAAGAGTTCAATTTGATTAGAAACAGATTACTCAGGCATGCCTTTAGATCTGTTTTCAAGAACACAAATACACACTCTTACCTCGTGGCAATTCTCTGAAGACTCCTCTCCATTTCTCTGCCTTTGGTAACATCTGGCTTCACTCTGTGCATCATTTCCCACTCCCGCTTTTTATCAAGTTGCATCATAAATATTGTTATGTGGAAAAGAATTAGATATTTTAAAATGTGGCATAATATATATAGTATTTTTTTAAAAAAATAAAGTTGATAAATCATATAGAACAATATTAGAGGAGGACAGAGAGGATACATCTATGCTTTACTTCTCCAGGGTCATGCAACACGTCACAGGTCAATGGAGTGCATTTTCATATAATGGGCTCACCCATGAATCTTTTCAATTGCATCAGCACCAACTGTTCTTCAAGAAGGCTTTCTAAACACTGAAATGAATTATTCAAAATACAATTCATCCCTCAACCAAAGAAAACAACCACTTCACAACTGAAAGTTTAATCTGGCATTTGGGTGCTCAACTAGACAAATGAATCCTTGTTCTACACACAACCAAACAAAAAAGTAGAGCCTTGCTTACGCAACAGTATGGCATCCACTTCCCTCTTGACAAAAATTAATCTAGGCACATTATTTAATCCTAAATGCTAAATGGCTAAAGGATGACATAGAAGTGAATATGAGAATAGCTTCCAACAATAAACACAGATTCAGTGCGGTCCCTTAGGTCTATCTATTCTTAATATTTATTAACTTAGAAAATTTATATTGCCATTTACTCGCACATGGCGACTCAAGGTGGCTTACAAGGATATAAAATACCATATAAAATAAATAAAAAGAAAAATAATAATATAATAATATAATGTGAATGCCATTATGACAGCAACTCTTTAAGTAACGATGGTGGCATGTGCTACATGGAGGACTTGGCAGTTACTCAAAGTGTTTAATGCACAATCAAGCAAACTATATCGTCTTGATTATCAAAGTATGTCTAACTTGTATTTAATAGCAAATATCTAATAAGAAATCAATCTTTTTCAACCATAAACCTACAAAAATCACCTTTTAAACTGTCATCCTAGAAAGATAAATACCTCTGTAAGAGGCAATTACTCTTTCAGACCAAACTATCTTTAGGGAGAGAGAAATGTTATTAACATTATGTTATGGAGAAACTAAGCTTTACTCCCTATATGTCACATTTTTAATTCCTTCACCACACCATCTCTGCCTTTTTGTGTAGAACATATGGCACCTTGCTTAATTGGGTCTTAAAGATCTTTAAGAACATCAGAGATTAAAATGTTTAATTTACAGAGTTTCAGGATTACATTATTACTGTACTAAAAATATTTCCAAGTCTAAAGGACTACATTGGCCTAAACTGAACAATCTGTGAAAATAATACTATTATATGTTCTATTTGGTACATCATTCCATTTGAGATTAGATTAATCCCAATTTTGCTGGCCTTCTGAAAGGGCTTGAAAACATGGCTTTGCAATCTGGCCATGGGATCCAGTATTGCTAAGGAAATTGAATGTGTTCTTCTGCAGATTTTTAATGGTTTTTGAAATGATTTTAATGATTTTTATTATGCTTTTGATTATTATGTTGTACTGTTTTTCTGTGTTTAAGTTTGTACGCCACTCAAAGGCATGTATCTGAAATGGGCAGCTATGTAAATTTATCAAATAAAAATAAATATGCAGTTAAAATAGCATCAATAGTTAGTATGAAAGTCAGTATTATCAAGCACACACTGAACATCAATGTCTGGATTTTACTTTAGAATGACAAGTCAGGAAAATGAATATAAAGCTTTTTTATGATATTTATGTAGGGAAAGTAGATGTAATTAATTTTTTCGCCACTGACTGTTAGGATGGCATCAAAAATCATTATGTGATATAAATGTATAGATAAGCTTTGCAGTGATAAACTGAACTAATATACTCATAAGTAGGACTGGCATTTTTCAAGAGCACAAAGAGGCTAATTAAACTCAGAAGATATGCCTCACCACAGCCATAACACACTTAATTGGATCATGGGGACAGTTAATATGTTGTGCAAGCACTCTAAGTGAGCCAAGACAACTGACACAGTTAAAAAACTAATTAAGGATTTGTTTGGGGCTAAAGTAATTCCTCTTGGTCAGGAGAATGTTTTGAAAAGTACATAGCAACAACTCTCTACTACAATATGCTGCTACTGAAACAAGCCATTTAAACATAATTAAACAATTAAATTTATCTTGAACAGTTTTTGAGACTGGAAACCATTCCATCAGAACAGCCAATTCTAAAATACTTATTCGGACAGCCTCTCCCAGCCTGTCAGCTTCCGGAGGTACTGGGTTATAGTTTCTGTAACCACAGTTGTCAACGGATTATGGGAGTTCTTATTCAACAGCACAAAGGGAAACTGTTGCATAAAAAAAAATCTACTGCACTTTTAAACCACTGAACTTCACTTGCACTTTTAAAAGATCTCTGGGCGGTATTCATATATGAAGTAGCTTTCAAGTTAAAAATATAAAACAACAAAAAACAAAATCACTAATTAGTGCTATAGTTTGCTTCATACAGATAGCCTTTGCTTAATGACTAATCACTTAGCAACCGATCAAAGTTACGAAGGATCCCCCCAAAAGGTACTTATGACCTGGTTCCAGAGTTCTGCCTGCAGCACCCTTCCAACGGTCACATGACTGCATTTTGGGCACTTGGAAATTGGGCTCACATTTACAGCCAGTTTCGTTGGTTCCATGGCAGAATTTACAACATTAGTTTTTTGCTGGAAACTAGACTTTATGGCTAGTTTCCAGCAAAAAAAAAAAATGCCCTTAGGAATACATCAACTTGCTTAATGACTGACGTGTCTCCTTTACGACTGCAATGTTTGCTTTATGACCAATGGAATTTGTTTAAGAACTGCCAGAAAAAAGGTCAGAAAATCAGGTCGGTCATGTGATTGTCTAGACCTATGACCTTTATGACTTAAAATTCCAGGCTCTGTTAGTTTTAAGTTAAGGTCTACCAGTAGTTGCTAAATCCCTGAAACTTCTTTATACCATCAGAGGTATAATATGACCAATATTACCATCTGTGAATTTTCTGTGTTTTTTGCATTTGCACAATTATTACATTGATTGCCACTGCCTTAAAATTGTCAGCTTTGAAGCCATTTTTCTTCGAGACTTCTGGGCTGACACACTTAGTGCCTGGGAATTCGGGAGCGGGGATTTCAAGGCGCGGTGGAAGATTAGCCACAACAACATTCCTTTCTTGGAAAGTCAAGGACATGTTACTCTATACCTGGAGGGGAGTGACCGGGGAGAGTCGCCAGTTGGAACGAAATAATGATTGGACCATGTGATGAACTTTGGATTTTCTTGGGTTAGGGAAAACCCAGAACTTTCAGATTCGGGTTTTCCCCAGATGTGCCAATATGACATCTCTAATAAAATGGATCTTTGGGAAGATGATGTTCTCAGAGTCTTATTCTTTGGAGGTTATTACTTTGAATACTGACATAAATACTTAACTACATTACTGTCAGAAGGTGCAAGCTGAAACATTGAAGTAAACATTTTTTTTTAATGCTGATCTAAATTTCCCCAATTATGTTCAAAGTAACAGAAATGTAATAAAAATGCTGTTTTGAAAGCAGTCTCTTTTCTGAAAAATATAGGGACAAGAAGTCAGTACTTTCCAGTGATAGTCCCTACCTTCTAAAATAGTATTTCCATATAATATGTAAGTTACAAGGAGTCTCTTGGAAAATGTAGCACTATGGCACTATGAACGTAAAGTAAATAAATAAGATATATTTCAAATATTTATTAAATGTTTATACATGAATTACATTTTTAGCTAACAGCAATATCTTCATGTTTCTAACATCAATACTACTAAGTGATTGCAATAGCTGTAACAGCTGTAATTATTAAATTTCCTTCTCTTCCTGGATCAGGTTATCTTACCTTTGGAAATCCTTTTATTAAGCGCAGCTAAGTTTTATGTATCTTTAGCTAGGTATCCAGAATTTTATGTACATTGCTATCTTTCTGTTAATTCTTAAAGTCATCAAATAATTTATTTTCTGCAACATCTGGGCTCCATTCAGATCCTAAAAGAAAAGACATGCTCAGTTCCTTATTACTTTGTAAGCACATCCTTAAACATAGAAAACAATTTTGTTCCAACTATGTAAAAAGTTAATTGAATTCAAAGACCTGGCTGCATCAAGTATAGGATGCATAATTTTAAGATAACTATTAGAATATATTTTGTACATTGCAAAGATTTTTTCCCGTAATAAAAAAATAACTAATATTTAAAAAAAAAACATTTTAGGCAATTACAGGACATTAAAGGAAAGTGTTGGTTTATTTAAAAGAAAACTACAACACTGACCTCTAGTGTTAGAATTTGGAAATGAAGTTGAAATGAGCAGGATTTTATGCAATCCAATTCAGTAATTACATCTCAAGTGAGCACTTGTTCTAGTAGGAGGTAATTTCCAAGCATGGCTGGGCAGTGCTTTCTCTACACAGAAAATTTAAGACTATAGTTATCATATCTACTATCTACTATTGCTTATTTCTACATGTCTCTCCCAGAAGAATTCAGAGAAGCGTACAAACTGAAGTCTACAAATATTAGGGTGATTTTTTTTAAAAAATGAAACAGTACAGTATTCGAGTCAACCAAACAAAACCCTTGGAAGTTATTTCCAACATTAGAATCTTATAACTTAATCTGTACTTCTGGTTGTAGTATGTCCCTAATGAAACAATGAGCAGGGCCTCTCCAGGGAATCTTGATGATTGTTGGAGAATACACTTTTTAAATACCTTGATGGAAAGCAGCACATCCATCAAACATACCAGCCAGAGATTAGGAAGCTAAAGTGCAACATAACCAGAGGAGTCATAAAAGACAAGGCTAATTCTAAATGCATAGAGCATAGCCTGGGTTTAAGAAAAATATTGATGTAAAACAAGCTATAAAAAACCTTTTCTATCACATTTATAAAACAGAGAAAAAAATTGTTCTGCTCCAATCTACTTAGCCATTCAATGAATTCCTGATGTCCACACTTTTTTTCTGGTTGTCCTTGACTTTGACATGCCTCCTGGCATACTTCAGCAATCACTTCTTTCTTTAAACTTCTAATATATTTTAGTCAAAGAAAATATACCCAGTCTTGAAATCTACAGTCCAGTAAAGTTAAGTAACTTTAACTAAATTAACTATTTTTTGCATACCAGTTACTGAAGTACAAATACATGTAGTAGAATGAATTCAAATTCTTCCTGTTTAGTGCTTTTCTTTCCTTCTCCTTCTTCCGCAACCCTTCTATCTGGAATTTAGTTTGCACGGTCCAAAGAGGGCTTGTGTTATGAAGGCAAACTGGTAGAATTATGTGAGATTGGAGGAAATTGGCAAAATACAATGAATTTCTGACATGAACATGTAAAATGATTTATAGCAATTCCAGCATGTCAAAGGTCTCAATTTCCTGGACGCTTAAGTTGTAAGACATGGGTAACGGGCAAGAGAATTGTAGTGCTATTCTTTTACATTTTAAATAACTCAAGGTGGCAAGCATACCTAACACTATTTTCTCCTCCTATTTCCCCCACAACAACTCTGTGAGGTGAGTTGGGCTAAGAGAATGAATGGCTCAAAGTCACCCAGTTGGCTTTCATGCCTAAGGCAAGAAACAGAATTTTCTGGTTTCTAGCCTAATGTTTTAGCCACTAAACCAAACTAGCTTTTTTAGTTTTTTAGTTTTAGTGACATGCAGAACACTAACTACATTCTCATGAAATGCCTCAAGTATTCTGCCTGTACTAATTTGTCTTTCTCATAAAGAAAAGCAAAGAATTTTGCTACATTCTTTGTTTAGCAAGTGAAAATCATTAGATAATTATGCATTGTATTTTCACTTCAGTTTTCCAAAGTGAGTGGCCATAATAAATGTAAATGTTAATAGACTAACTTAGTTATAATAACTGACCCAAAAGTGTTTTTTTCAAAACACAACTGGATTTTGTTTTTCCTTGAAGACATTTTGCTTCTTATCCAAAAAGCTTCTTCAGCTCTGACCAAATGGTGGAGGATGGAAGGATTTATGAGGAATTTATTGAAGAAGGATTTATTCCTCAAAAAAACCCAAAAAGACAAATGAATAAACCTCTAGTTGCCTTTGAAAAAGCACTTTTGAGACAACATGACCTGAATGACTGAGAATAAGACACTTGTAATAACTGACATTAGAAATTTATATTAACAATAAACAATAGAGACTCTCCTAAAATCCAAGATGCTTTCGAAAAGCAATAATGTTCAAGATATTAGTTTCTGTGAAATAATTAGTGATTGGTACAGAAATTAGGAGAATAATACAGAATTAGCAGAAGTATAATATGGAACAACATGGAAACGGATGGATGAACCATGGACACATAAATAATCAAGGAACTTGGGATGTGATAGAAGACTGGGCTGTTAAGAGATAGCAATCCAAAAGCACACTTTCCTCTTAAACCAATTTTCATACATTTTAAGAAAGATGTTGCTTGCTTTTTACCCTCTGTTACTCCTCAGGGGCACCAGACTTAGCCTGCTTAATCAGCTTAAACAGCACAGTCTCCCCATAAGATAGAAATATAATGAACAGAATAATAAGCTTAAGACTTTTCAGAGGCAAGAGTGGAAACTATTCTGTGACCCCATAATAAATGAGGACTCTTTCCTGTGAAATTCTAAATGTATAACTTTGCCCATTGCAAATCTTTGCCAAAACCTCATAATTATCTATTAACATTAAATACAATAAGACTGGAAAGCTTGTCGTCTTTCAGATATTTTTGGATTATTTTTCCCATTTTACCTTTTGATTGCCTATTCTGACTGAGTTGATGGGTGTTGTGATCTATTCTGTGGTTTGTACGTTTTATATTTATCTCTTTATTTTGATAAGAATTTATAAGGCATTTTAAAATAACTTTAATCCCCAGGCAACATGTTAAGAAATCTTTGATCTTATATAAAGAGGATGCTGTCCCATGTAATTACAGAGTTACATGCTGCATTCATTTTAGATGTCTGTTGAATCACATATGTTGTGATACATATGTAATATGTATATTACAAGTACAGAATAGAATTTCTATATCACTGTGGTATGTTCATTTCCCAATATTGTATTTTGTGTATTTATGCCCTTCCCACATCTAGCTCCATGTGATGCTCAGTTCAGTTTAAAATAATTTATTACATAAGAAAAAAATAAAAATAAGACATTGACACTTTTCCCAATTTGCAATTCTCTCAGAAAATCAATAAGATAAAACATTTACTTCAGTCACATCAGTATATAATGATTTACAAAGTGATATTTAATGTCTTTAGGTATTCTTTTATTTGCTGGTCTATGACTGACTAAAGATTGATTGATTGATTGATTGATTGATTGATTCTTATTTATTTATTTATTTCTTAAATCATAAATGTCCTGGCAGGAATAAAAGAGCCTCTGTGTTGTTGTGTGTAGTGTAAAGGCATAATAAATCAGAATCAGAAAATAAATAATAAGAAATAGCATTCTGTCTCAATGTAAGATTTAATGTTCTGCCTTATTGAGAAATGTGGCAAAATTATAAAATGTTCTATACAAATAAGAGACATTTCAGTGCAGCACTCTTGATGTATCCCAGGAATGGCTAATATAGGGTGAAAAGAGGGAATGTCAAATCGAAATGTATTATTTAACAAAAAATAGAGAAAAAAACTTTATTTTTTTATCTGTACACTGTAAATTACGAATATAAAGAGTTGAGCTTCCATATTAATGCAAAAAAGAACTGAAATTAGAAACTTGAAGAAAAGGCTAATTTATTTGTGGTTTGGGGGGCTTTTTTGTTTTGCTTGGAACAAAGGTGGATAAGGAGAAACATGAAAAAGTTTTAAATGAATTCACAATATTTGAGGGATGAGGACTACAACTTAGCATGACAACTTTCTAGGAAGCTGCAGGTGTCAGCGTTCTAACTAACCAACTCCAAACCAATAAATTCCAGGACCAGCAGTTGCTCAAAGTTCCATTTTATTAGATTTGTCATATTGGCACATCTGGGAAAACCTAAATCTGATAATTCTGGGTTTTCCCTTCCCAAAAGAGAATTCAAAGATTCATTCCCTGCACACATCAGTCCATCACATGGTCCAATCAGAGCTTCATCCCGACTGGTGACATCAACTCCAGGTGCAGGGTAACATGACCTTGACTCTCTGAGAAAGAATGTTGTTGTCTATTCAACTATCACACTAAAAATCCCTCCTCCCAATTTCTCAGGCACCAAATGTGGCAGCCTCGAAGCTTCCAAGTAAAATATGGCTTCCAAACCTGACAGCAGAAAGCAGTCTGTTGACTGTATAATATCACTAGAAACATGC
>JANHFL010006107.1:25805-48066 GCA_032468155.1 Oxyrhabdium leporinum
TATAAGCTGTAAACCGCCCCGAGTCTTCGGAATGGGGCGGTATATAAATGTGAAAAATAAATAAATAAATAAATAAACACTAAGAAAATTTTGTGGACAATTGATCAAATTACCAATAAAATAAAATAAAATCCAGTAATCCAGGATCCAAAAAGTCTTATTTTAGAGAAAATAAACTGCACCTTCTCCTTGTTTAGCAACAGCAGTTGGTTCCTTAAATTGGAAGCAAAATGGTGAACACATAACCAAGCGGGATAGACACTGAGAAGACCATTGATTGCTGCCATCTCATGTAGATCAATTTATCCTCTATAGCAGGGGTGTCAAACTCAATTTCACTGTGGGCCACATCAGCATTATGGTTGCCCTCAAAGGGTCAATGGGGATTGGCCAGCCATGGCAAGATTTAATCAATCAGATGATGCAAGAGAGCAAATGGCTATACAGAAGTCATATGCAGCTGGGCAAGGTGAACGAGCTGCAGCTGCTGTGGGGCATCACCAGCTCACACATGCTTTCTGGCTCCTGTGCAGGGGAAGTGCACAGCCATGCTGGGCTGAGGCAGCAGGAGCTGGTCCCTCGCCATTTCTAGGGTGGCCCCACAGGCCAGATCTAACCACCTTGCAGGCCGAATCTGGCTCGCAGGCCTTTTAGTTTGACATGTCTGCTCTATAGTAACCTCTGCCTGACCTGTTTTTCCTCCCTTTTTGCTCCCTTACAGGGTGGAGATATCGCTTAAGGAAGCTATCTCTTCCTGACTGCTATTCTCCACAGTACAGTACTTCCCAAAAAAGTGAAAACTGCAAGTTAACAAGTTCAACTCTGCGACCATCATTAGTTGATCAAAACCCTTCAACAGTCTTGGGCTGCTACTTGAAACTGACCAGATCTCAATTAAGTTCAACAGAAATCTTTTGTTGTTAGGCATCTGGAATTTGGTAATAAATGCATGCATTGTAGGAAAATGAATTTTGAAATTATTAATGTCATATTTCTGAATGGTTACTAAACCAGGTAGCTGCTAAACTAGGAGTGACTTTACTTTTAAAGAAATATTTTAATTAGCAGAATAATTAACAATGATAAGGGGATTGTGGGTCATGCAATTCAAAGTATTTGGAAGTCACCAGCTGGTCTAGCTCTTGTATAAATATCTATTAATTTATATGCAAATACCTTAAATGCTATATGCAAGACCCTAATATAACTTATCTTACCCCACTCTTATTCTATTCATCTGCTGATTTCAGATATTGTTTCTAGAATATATATTTGCTTTTGAGAATGATTTTGGTATAGATAAATGAACATGTTGAATTCTTTTGGTTAAGTAACATTTCAGAAAACCAGATTTAAGCATTAAATGGAATATTTTCTAAAAACCTTTTCAAGTAAAAATACAAGTCAGATTTTACATTGTTTACTGTAACATGACTGCTAACCTGCTAGATCACAGGTGTCAAACTTGCTGCATCATGTGATGTTTCATGATTTTTTTCCCCTTTGCGGAACTGGGTTGGGCATGGCCTGCACGTGATGCATCCGGCCAATGGGCCACCAGTTTGATACCCTTGTGCTAGATTATTAATTATACTGGGATTGTATAATACTAGTAAGGACAGAATTGAACCACACAGAAGTTTCAAATATTAATTTAGTATTCTCATTTGTATTCAAGTCATAAATAAGGTGTGCTGACATTTGATAGCACAGGTAAGTCAAAGGTTTGATCACCAAGGCTATCATAGTTCACCAGTGTGAAAAGAAGCAAAACAAAACAGGTATGGGAGCACAAAAAAGAAACATATATGCTCTTCATGCTTTTCATTTTCTCAATCTAACCCTGAAGTCTCTTGTGGTCTCCCGTATAGGTCCTAATGAGGTCTAAGCCTATTTATCTTCCAAGCTCAGACAAGGCCAGTCATATCCTATCTCTTCCTGAAAGGCCCACAAATATATTGGGCTTTATATTTTAATAATAAGAGTTGTACTGCAATTCTTGCTGGAGCTGGATTCACTATGAGTAAAATGGCATTCTTTTGCAGTATAAGCATCGTTTATCATTGGATATCCTTTTATTGAATAATATGCAAGCTCTCTTATATGTACATAGGAACTTTTTCAGATAAAGTACTTAATGATACATGTATAACTTAGCACTGATAATCTGACATTTCATACATTATTGATAATGATTTTGTTTGTAGCCAGCAGGCATGCATGAGGATGTATGTGTTTTGACACCAAGTCAATCTCTTTTTTTTTCAAGGCCAAAGTAATCCCATTCCTAGCTGCATATTTCAATAACTTGGTTCACATTATTGCTATTAGATGACTCAAACTAAAATTTAAAAATGCAATTGTGGTACTGTTTTTTTTGTAAATAGAATGTGCTATTTTTTAAAAAAGGCAAAATGATGAAAGACAAAGAACATACTTTAAAGAGCACAGGTAAAACTGATTTCTCCCCTGCGTGCTAGACTTGAAGCAATTAAAGAGGCACACAGGAATTCAAGAACTTCTGACAAATTGTATTTATGTAGAGAAGGTAAGAAGCTATTATAAAAGAATTTGAGCAACTGCTGTGTATCAAATGCAAGCTCTATTTATAACAATCAGTGTTTGCATTTTTTTTAAAAAAAAATCATACCCAGGGTTGTCTTCAGAGTTAGAGATTCAGTTTCCAACTGTTCTTTGTTTTGGTAATGGCCTGATCTAGTATTATGTTGCTTAAGTTTTGATTGAGTGAAAACTTCACTATTATTTCCATTGATTTTTCTATCCGCTGATATAATTAGTACACATATCAGAATGTATCAGTTACCATATACTTCCTCTCAATGATGGCCTTTCACCCTGACATATCTTGCAAGTTATCTATATCTTGGGAGTCTTTTTTTGGTGGGAGGGGAGCCTTTGAATTAGTGTTGACCCATGTTGACTATCTTAATTAGTCTTGATTGAAGTTTTCTTTGCAAGACTTCAGAAGTAGTTTGCCATTGCTGCCTTCTTCCGGGGCAGAAAGAGGGGGACTAACTCAAGGTCACCCAGTTGGCTGGTTCCTAATGTGGAACCAGAACTCATGGAACCCTGATTTTTAGTTTACTGCCTTAATCCCTATACACAACTAGCTCTTATATCTTGGTTGCATCTCAATTATCCTACTTGCAAATAGCTTATATGTGGTATGGAAACTTCAAAAAAAAATATGGCACTTTGAAACTGTTAGAACTGTCTGAAACTCATGTTACACAAGCTGCACCAAACAAAAATTGTATGGGCTAGATTAGTATTCTTATTCTCAATCACCTGGAGAGGATGGAGAGCATTCACTTGCTTAATGTCTATGGAGAGTCTTAGTCATTCAGATCATGATTGTCCCAAGGTGCTTTTTTTCAAAAGGCAACTGTACTCTGTTTTTCCTTGAAGACATTTTGTTTCTCATACAAGAATATAAAACCTTCCATTCTCCACAACTCGGTCAGAACTAAAAAAGCTTCCTGGATGAGAAATGAAATATCTTCAAAGGAAAAACAAAGGAAGCCCAGTTGCCTTTTGAAAAAAAGCACCTTTGGAACAAGATTCACTTGCTTACCAATTCACCATAGGTTCTAGTCATACACAAAGCTTGACTGATCTACAAAAAGCTAAGTAATATTTGACATAGGCTGGGAAACTGAAACATTATCCTAAAAAGGCAATATAAAATAATATCAGTGTTACTTTTCAAAAACAATATGAACATTTCTGTCCGTCACCAGAAATCTGGCTGGTCTTGGGAGGGGTATGTATTAAAGTTTTTATGTTGCCTATAAAGTTCTCTCCCTTTTCAAGTGCGAAAATCTTACAACTTTTTATATAATTCTTTTCTTTTTCTTTAAATATATGATACGTGCATGGACCAAAAGCATGCTTAGTGTTCTGGATCACCCCATACCTATAAGGTACTATGGACTTTATTTAATTATAATATGATTGAAAAGCCGGTGTTTTAGTTAACTAATGCTGAATAGGAAGCAGACAGGAAATCTGTACAGACCGTGAAATAATGAAACTGGAAGAAAGCAGTGAGGTTTTAACTTAGCTATTCTAAGGCCTGAAAAAGCTGGACAATTGCAAGATAACATCTGTGTTAGTGAGCCTGGAATGTGAAAATGTAATAATGTGAGTGGGCCTAATTTTCATAATGAGATTGTAGAGATCATGGTGTGAAGAACATTCCATGCTGTGAATATGCTGTCTTAATATTTTCCACAGAAGATCTGATGGTAGGAATCGTTCTTCATGCACTACACATTAAAAATAAAAATCATTTCCTCTAATGTCTATGGTGCTATGCAGTGTTTCAGACATTTATGAACAATATATAGGGTTTATTTATTAGCTTCCCTCTGTTTATTTAACTGTCCTGCTGGTCTCAATTGCAGAAGCTTCATTTCATAAATTAACTTATTTTGGGAGACTTATTTTAAAAAGTCTTCATGCCAGTATGGTTTCAAGAACACTGATAGCAATATTTTTGAAAATCCCTTTAACAGTTAAATAAAGAACTGAATCACTGTATAACTGACAGCTGCCTTTTCCTCTCTAAGGTCTCCTGGTGGGACTTTTTGAAAAGTTGTCATGTTTGGGCACAGAATACAAATAAAATATCTCTGTTTGAGGTCTTTTGATGCTTCACTTTCTTGGCGTGTTTCATGCACAGCACTTTACTGAATGCTTTGTACTCTCCATCTATGCACACATCAAATTTTCATGCCCCCCCCCCCCAAATCCATTTAAAATCCTTATTTAGCATCAGTTGAATAATGCATTCATTTTCTTTTATGAAAAAAAAAACTTCTTAGAAGAAAAACATATACTTAACTCATTGGCATTTGGACTGCTTGGTGCATTGACAAAGCACAACCTTGCATTTTTGCTGCTGACAAAAAGACAAAGGCAAGGAATGGTGAGTTGGGCATCTTTTATGTACACTTCTTACATAAATCAAGGCCTTAAAAGACATGCCATTTTGAGACTCGAGTGCATGAAGTTTGAACATGCTATTCTTAATTTAATGTCATCCTGGCATAATTTGATCAAAAGGAAAGACTTCTTATCTTTAAGTCCAAGTGCCCTTTCCCAAAGATCTGAATTATATTTTTGTTGTTCAAATATTTTAATACATTCTGCATTTATGGTAGAAAACTAAACTTCACATGTTTTAAATAAAACAGACTATTTAAAAGGTTTCATTCATAAAATATCTAATTTTGGTATTTTACTCAGTACTTGTACAAATCTATAATACATTACATGTGTCTAGTCGAAATGGGTACCATTTGATTTATTACTATTTGTTGTAATTATTGTAAATATTGGATATCTGTGGGGAAGTGGAAGAAATAAAATATGTCCTTCTTTTGTTTCCCACTATATAAGAACCTATATGGGGGCTCCGGGGGTAGGGGAGATGATGGTTCAGCAGTTAAACAGGCTGAACTTGTCAACTGCAAAGCTGATAGCTTGAATTTGAGACCTGAGTGCCACACAGCAGGGTGAGCTCCCATTCTTACCCTTATTCCTGCCCACTTAGCAGTTAAAAGCACGCAAATGTGAATAAATAAATAGGTCCCACTTTGCTGGGATGGCAACAGTGTTCCATGTGCCTCTGGCACATAGCCATGCTGGCCACATGATCACAGAAAATGTCTTTGGACAACACTGTCCAAACACTGGCTCCCTCAATCAAGAAACCCTAGAGTTGGACATGACTGGGCAGGGAATGACCTTTACATAAGAATCCAAATATCAGAAATATAGCTTTCTTTTGGAGGGTGTAACTTTCATAACCCATTTTGCCTTTTGGATCTTATTTAGTCTGTATTTAGCAGGGTTTCTTTGAGAGAAATAGCTTATAATAATTTGCTGATATCAAACATGGTATCCTTCTCTTCCATTTACAGCCAGAGTCTAGAACATATTTATGCTTCAGCTATTCTTTTCTCCATGGTGAGGTCCAGTCAATGTTGATGAGTGGTGGTGATGAAAAATCAAGCCTCCACCAATATTTTGGGTTCCACAAGGCTACATGCTGTTGGCCCTTCTTTCTAATAGCTACATGAAAGCTCTGGGTGAGGTCATCCATCATTTGTGGATTAGGTATCACCAGTACATGCCCAGTTGTACATCTGAACTTTGAGCTATCTACGTGCTGTTGCCCACAAGCTGTCCAAATGTCTGGAAGCTATGATGGTTTAGATAGAAAAAAACAGGCTCAAGCACAATAAGGGTGAAGCTGGATGCTATAGTTATTTGGACTCCCTAGATTTAGGAAGTTTCCATCTTTGGTCCTCTTTGACAATTTCAGAGTGTAATGGATTCAAAGCTCCTGCTGGAAGAGTAAGTATCAGGGCTTAGTCAACAAGGGCTTTGCACAGATAAATGTTTCCTTAAACTGTTTTGTCACAGAATACCTTTCCACTTTTAAAAATTATGGAGGACCCCAAAAGAGATGTTGTTTGTAGAGGTTACATTTAACAGTATTTACTGTATTAAAAATTAAAATTGATCCATTTGCTGCTGCTACCACATCTTATAATAGTTTGATGGGATTTTCATATTATATTATTTTTCAACATCAGCTGGCAAATCATTTTGATTTCTCAGATGCCAGAGAAAGTCATGGGAGACCTCTAGGGGGTTTTAAAACCACGCTTTAAGAAAACACTGCATTAGCCTCAGTTCATAAACAATTTTAATGGTGGAGTCTTTCAGGTTGTTCTCGCCTACAAAGAAGTTTCTTGGTTCTTTTTTATCATCATTCTTTAGGGCTAATTATTGATTTTTATCTGTTTTTAATGCTCAATCAACCAAGCTTTGCACATTAGCAATGCCCAAAACAGTTTTTGAATGGCCTTACAAGTGTGTGTGTGAGGGGGGGGGGTGTTGCTAGTGTGTTGCTTATTCTTCCTATTGCTTTATTCTTTTTCTCTTTGTTCTATTTTATTAAGTAACCTAATGTCAACCCACATCTCCACATGCAATCTACTCATACATATATTTCTAAAGGCTATTAATTTAATTGTCATCAAATCAACTTTAATTCCTAATGAATTTGTACTCTATTTGTAACCTAACAGAAATATATGGATGGCAAGAGCAGGGAGATGACACTTTCATACAACTGTTCAATTTTAATAGCAAGTCCATATTCCATGATTCATTACAGTTTTAGATTGCAAAGAGATACAGTAGCATACATTTCCCTCAGATAATCAAATGAATAAGTAGCATTTATGGAAGGTAAAGGCAATCCTGAATGCATGGCCACATTTCCTATGCAGAATGTGTCCTTCAAGGAACTGAATCCTTTACAATTTTGTAATAGTATTCCTGCAAAATCCAGAATGAAAAACTAGCCTGACTCAACTGTTGCCCTAGGTTTACTTTATGTGTCATGCAACATAGGTTGAGTAAGTCATGGTTAAGCTACACATGACTTGCAAATACAGGATTACCTGCTTTCATATCAGAAGTTACTTATTCTTACCTGCAATTTTTGCTGGCATTAATCTCTTGCAGTCACCGATACCCAAGTCACCACTTAAGTAATTATTACTCAGAGATAGATATGTTTACCTTTTTTCAATAGTTCTAAAATGCCTAAGAGCAACCAAATTAAAAACCCAAAATAGGGCACTTTTTTTTCTTTTACAAAGGCACCTTGAAAACTGTCATTAGATAAAGCCATCTGTCTTACGTTTCTAACGTTATTGCAATCAAAGTCTTCTGTTTTTCAAAGGAAGGATTTAAACCCAATTTTATGTTGCCTCAATTGAGGTTTGAGCCCTCAGTGGCTATTGTAATGCCCACATTTATTTAAGCCTTTTTTTTCATCAGTCATTAGTGATAGAAACATAATACTGAAATATCAAAGTCTTTTTTCTTTACTCAGCAAAAAGCTAATGTGCAGAAGTTGATTGATTGCATCTTAAATGAAATTGTATCCAGACGGTAAGATGCTTTTGCCCACTAAAGCAGCTTTCCTATGAGTTGTCCCACTGATTTAAATTCATTTGTCTCATATTAAAGAACTGTGTTAGCTGTCCTTTGGTTGCTACTATTTATTAGCAATGGAATTACAGTTAAATGCCAGCTCAGAAGCAAACTAGGTATGCCTATAGGCACAATTGGCAATTTAAGCAAGTAACAGCATTTTGCAGTTATTAGTCACCCAATTATGCATTTAACTTTAGTTAATTCTTTTGCATATATGAGAAATGAAAATGGGTTGCAAACCATAGCGGTTTTACTCTATTATTTCAATCAGATGAGACTGACCCAAAGCAACAAAAGAAGTGAATTGAAATTCCTTTCCAGTTATAATTCTCTATACAGTTAACCAAGAGTAAGCCTCATTAAGTACATAGGCCTACCTTTAAAGAAACATACCGATATTGTACTATTCCCCTTTGCCCTTCCTTTCTCTTCATTCTTCTATCACTCTATGCCTTTAAAAGTCATACTCAGTGTTAAGAAATCAGCAATAGGAGATAATTTTTATGATTATGGCAAGGACCGTGATGTTAAGCCAATTCTTGCCCCATGATCAAATTGCTGTTACAAGAAGTTAAACTGCTTTATGCTTTCCAAATTAAAATCTAGAGGTATTTTTCCTAAAACAAACAAACAAACAAAAATACATACATACATAAAATTCACAAGATTTGTAGTGCCCCAGATCAGTCCTCTGTGTCTATCTATCATTTATCTTTCTTTATTTTTACTATATATATATGAGAGAATGAATTATATCTATAGTGTCAAAATACTGTGGGGGTAAGACACTCTAGCACCCCTAGGGGTGTGTGTGTGTGTGTGTATGTGTGTGTGTTCCAGCATAACTCTGGAATGCCTCGAGCAATTTCAACCAAATTTGGTACACAGATGACCTGTAAATAAATTTTTTTATTTTGATTTATTTTGATTTATTTTTAATTTTTAATTTTATTTTATTTTGATCTGACACTACAGATATAATTCATTCCTTTTCCTGTCTAATACAGGATTGGGATAAATAAATACCTGGGCAATGCTGGGTTATCAGCTAGTCTTAAATAAAAATTACAAGTTTTTTGTAACACATGGAAACAGTATGAAATGTTGCTTGTTTTATTATTCTTAAACACTTATATGATAAAGAATATCTGCCACATATTCCAAGATGGCGGCTGCAACTGCATGATCATTCCCTGTTCCTCCTGTCACAGATGATTTTGATTGGTCTGGAGAAAAGACCAGCCGGTGGTGGTTTTCACCTGAGCTGAAAAACAAGCTGGCCCTAATCTTTGTATCTGGCAATGAACACATCAACACTGTAAGGTCTGGTCAGATAATTTTGCTTCTGGTCAGTTAATAAACACACTCTAGAAAACCTTATGGAAAAATATAAGTCTGAAAGAATGCACAGGAGGCAAGACTTTGCTGTTAAGAGGCTATAATTCCATAATCACTTATACATGAAATGAATATTTCATATATATTATTTTTTGAGCACCCTCCTCTCCCACAGATATCCCTGAGCCTGAACTTGGATCCTATATTTATAGAGGTGCTGAATTAAGTGTTCTCTCTTTTTTTTCTACAAGCCCTATGGCAGACATGTTCATGATTCTTTCCATTCCAAAAATAGCTTTGAATTTGGCTAATACAGACACATGTTTCATTCAGTTTGGTTTCTTTAGGTCATAATCTATCAACCATCATAATTCCTTCAGGAACAGCACAAAAAAGCATGGGAAGCTATAAAAAAATCAAATCCAGAGAAAATAAAAACAAAATATTTGCCTTTAATTTGACTTAGTGAATGTCTCACAAAGCAGCAGATCTTATCAAGTTTTAAGAATTTATTGTATGAATTAAGATTTTTAAGATTTTTGCATTGGTAAATTAAAAAAAAGCAGTTGAGGAAAAGTGTATTTTCAGATAAGGAAAAAGATTCCCTTCAGCAATAGAATATTCCCAATGGTTATGTTTCTTGTTTTCTGTTGAAGGAAAATAGCATCCATATTACATATTTTAAATCATTAAACATTTTTTGAAACCGTGCTATTATAAAGAATGCTCAACTATATCTCAATAGAAATAAAAAGTTCATTATTAAGTAGTCATGTTTCCAATATAAAGTTTCTAATGTAAAGTTTACATTACATTCGGTTTGACGGCAATTTTCCCAAAGAGACCAAACTGAGAGCTTCTGGTAACATTCTTCAAAATACCAATATAAACAAGAGTTTCAGTCAAATCTTCATGACAATTAATGGAAAGTATATTAAAACAATACTTGGCACAATACACCCCAAATGAGACATTTAGAAAAACTAATTGTTACACTGATGTCCAATAGATAATAAAAAGTCTTTGATACTATTTTACACTCAAAGCTTATTCTGACTGGGACACAGTGATCTTGATCACCTGGATGATAAATCATTATTTTATTATTGTAAGCAACTTAATTTTTTTGTTTTATTTCCTTATTTTTATTTTGACCGGCTATTTTGACTTACAGCTTGAGATTTAGGTAGAATATATACATTGAAAACAGAAAGATATCTGCATAATCACCATCAATAACAATAGCACGTAAACTCATATAGTGCTTCACAGTGCTTTACAGCCCTCTCTAAGTGGTTTACAGAGTCAGCATATTGCCCCCAACAATTTGGGTCCTCATTTTACCTATCTCGGAAGGATGGAAGGCTGATCTTGAGCCTGGTGAGATTTGAACTGCCAAATTGCAGGCAGCCAGCAGTCAGCAAAAGTAGCCTGCAGTACTGCACTACAACCACTGCACCACTGTGGCTCAATACCATGTTTCCTTGAAAATAAGACCAGGTCTTATATTTGGGGGGGGGTTTTCCAAAATAATCACTAGGGCTTATTTTTGGGGAAACATGATTTCAGGTTGATCAGCCTGGACTGGCGCCCCAGCCCCAGCATGCGCACAAGTGGTGGCAAGCATGTGGGGACCAATGGTATCTGGCAGCAGCTGCAGCCTGCCAGTCCCTTGATCAGTGTACTCTGGGCCTGCACAAGCTGCATAGTACAGGTGAGTTGACACTCTGTTCAAGTAGCAGACAAAGGCAGAGGCACGGAGGGGGGGGAGGCAGGTGATCTGGATACGCTGCATGGACCAGGGCAAAGCCAAGAGTCGGGCCAGAGTGGGCAGATGGCCACAAGAGGCTTGTCTTCATGCAGCAGCACCAGCAGCAGATGGAGGCAGAGGTGTGGGGCAGAAGGCAGGTGATCCTGATGTACCACGCAGTCCACAAGCAAGCTGAGAACTATGATGATGAGTGTCCTGCAGCCGCACACCTGCTTTGGCCCACTGACCTGGCTTTCCTGTGGCCTGTGTGATGCATCCAGATCACCTGCCTCCCCCCATTTCTGCCTCCGCAAGCTGCTTGGACAGGTAACCAACTCATCTGTGCTCCTGCTGGGCACTATTGCCCCCCACACACTTGCCACCTCCTATGCTGGCAATCACACACACCTTCAGTAGGTCTTATTTTTTGGGACAGGGCTTATATTAGGCACATGCTTAAAATTCAGTGTAAGGCTTATTTTCAGAATAGGGTTTATTTTCGGGGAAACAGGCTACTATATTACTTTTGAATATAAATTTTTCAAATGCAATTTTTCTATACAATAAGTAGAAAAATATATCTTCTAGTTGCTATCTTCCATCAGACAACACCAATGTTGATGGAAGGTTTAGTCAACTTCTCTAGGGTAACAAATTGTCCTCTCATAGGTAAGCATTCTAATAGAGTGCTTCCAATGATGCGTCAACATCTACATCTCATGGGGAGCATTCTGCACCCTTTGCCAATGTTAGCTAACGAGGGGGAAATTGACCTGGCTGAATCCCGTATCCACAAGGCCCATGATGGTGCCATTCCCCCCACTGGCAAAGGATGCCCCAAGAATGCCTGGAGAACCATCAACTCACCGGATGCCTTAAATGTGGGAAGGAAGGGCATTGGGCCACTGACTACCAACTTGGCAAAGTAACCCAAGGTCCGGTGGCAACATGGGAAAGAAAGTGGGAAATACCACTCCAAGACTCCGTGAAATGGCATTGGAGGGAGCTGAGACTGTCAAGTTATTTTTCCCTGGTACAGAGATTGGGGAACTCCCACCACACCAGAGAGGAGCAATACTAACTCTGATGACAATCCTCTGGTAAGTTGCCCTGTGAACTCCATCATCATCCCTGTCGAACTGAGGTGTAATCAGGTGCCTAGGGGAAGGTGTTGCCTTTGTTGGGCTCTGGCTGCACCAGATGTGTGGTGAGTCTTGATGTGGTAGAGAAATTGGGACTCAGGCTCCAACAATTGAGGGTGCCTATAGCATTCTGCCAACTAGATGGTACCATGGCTGTAAGAGCCCCAGCTCACTTTATAACAAAACCAGTGGAAACGAAGATGGGGAACCACTGGGAGACCCTAAGTTTTATCATGGCTTCAGGGATGGAGAGGCCCTGTAAGGACCTGCTTCAGCTATCTTCTCAGAAAACCATGACTCGTGAAATGGTGGTAGTTCAAAAGGAAACTTTGACTGAGAGAAAGTGATTGCAGAGGTCAGGTGGAATCTGAAAGTCCTGTGCAAAGCATTAAGCTATTTGTCCCTCTTTAATCCCCCAGTCCACCAGTAGCCAATCCAATGTCACAAAAGTATTTTGAGAACTCCAAAGTGTTAGCTTGATAGGGCACTGAGACCTTGGTAACAGGCTGGAACCAGCTGGGAGGAAGCCTGTCCATCACACAAACCTGCCCCCCATCCCAGGATCCCCCATTACAGCAAAAGCATGCAAAGAATTCACCTCCAACAACCTGCTCCCTCTCCCTACAGAAATGGCAGTGTCTCTTTGGCGACCTGACATGCTGCCTACGTAAAAGAAGATGTCACATCTGTAGCAGAAAACAGAACAAACAGGAGGCAAAAGCAACATGTGAGGCTTATTTAGGTTTATCAGGGTACTGATTGTGAAACCTCTCAAGTAACTTAGGGGCTCTAACATGTTGTTTATTTACCCATTCATTTTGGGCAACTGCAAAATCTTTCCAAGCTACCAAGCATTGGATAGTGCCCCTATGTTTATGGGAATCCAAAATCTCTTTAACTTCAAAGTGCTGTTCTTCTTCCACCATAAAAAGCTCAGTAATGGGAGGTTGAGCTGGTCTTAAAGGGGAAACTACCTCAATCTTTAACAAACTGCAATGGAAAATAGAGTTGACTTTCCACAGGGATTTGGGTAAGTCTAGTTCTACTGTAACTGAATTAACAATTCATTTGATTAGGAACGGTCCTATAAATTTTGGGTCTAGCTTCTTTGAAGGCTGCAGGTAACATGTAGAGAGGTATACTCAATCTCCAACACTAAACTTCTTAGATTCAGTTCTTTTTTTGTCTGCTTGGCTTTTTATGCATCTCTGGATTATTTAAGCTCTTTGTGCCCTACTGGCCAGGTGTTTTGTAGTTTAGCCGATCCATTCCTTCAATGAGGGAATTTCAAGGTCCTTTGTAGGCAATTCTGATACAGGGCTGAAGTCTTGCCCTGTTGCTACTCTGAAAGGGGTGAAACTGGCACTGCTATGTACTGAATTATTATAAGCTACTTGTGCAAATGGTAAGAGGTTAGTCCAGTTGTCCTGTTGGTAGTTAATAAAGCATCTCAGGTATTATACTAGAACTGAGTTCATTCATATGTATGTAGCCACCATTTGTCCATGGATGATGTGTAGAACTAAGTCCCTGGTCCATGTCTAATAGGTCCAGAAAGGCTCTCCAAAACTTAGACATGAATTGAACCTCCCTGACTGAGGTGATACGTTGGGGAGCTCCATAAAGTCTATAAATGTGATTAAACTAATTTGGCAAGTCCTCTTGCCATTGGTATCTTCTGGCATGGGATGAAACACACCTATTTTGAAAACAGATCTGTCACCTATGTTTTCTGCACGTTCTGGGGAGTTCCACAATAAAGTCCATAGAGATCTCTATCCAGGGTGCTGATGGTTCAACTACCATTTGGAGAAGCCCAGGAGTCTTTCCTTGAAGCGCAGACAGGGCAACTTGAAACACTGCTTTCAATGTCCTTTCTGAAGGAAGGCCATCAGAACTGTCTCTACATTAGGTGCAGGGTCTTTACGAAAATAAAAAGGGCCCACTATCTTGGAGTTGTGGCAAGGTTTGTATAATTATGAGTCTTTGGCTGGCTGGTACATATAATTTCCCTCCCACCTAGGCCAGTCCATCCTGGGTAGAGCAGATGTTGTTGTGTCTTCAAAACCACGTTGTCAGTAAGTGCTTTTCTGAATGCTGCAGCCATGTTGTTGCTAACAGGCATTTTTTCTGTTTCTTGAGCCCTTGTGGTTATTTGGGCTGCTAGTTGATGTGTGGGGAGCAGTGGTTTGATTATTTCTACTTTGGAGCAATTGTATTGGGGCATTCATGATGGGACATCAGCTAGGAAGATCTTTCCCCCTGGTGTGAAGTTGAAGTGCTGGAAATATTGTACCCATCATGCTTGTTTAGGAGAAAGCTCCGAGGGGTCTTTAAAGCCTCTAGATTTTTGTGATCAGTCCATGCTTGGAAAGGGATTTTACTCCCTACTAAGAAATGTCTAGAAATACAGATGGGGAGATCCATTTGGATCACCAGGAGATCCTAAGTTTTATCATGGCTCCACAAATGTGTTTTGAGAATGCCACAAAGGTGTTTTGAGAACTCTGAGGTGTTAGCTTGAAAGCAGTTCACTCTCAGAGCACTGTGACCTTGGTAACAGGCTGGAACCAGCTGGGAGGAAGTCCATCGCACAAACCTGCCCCCCCCCGGATCCCCCATGTTAAAGCAAAAGTGAAAGCAAACAAAGAATTCAACTCCTACAACCTTCCCCCTCCCCCTCTAGAATGGCAACATCCCTATAGGGACCTGATAGGCACCTCTTGCTGGAGCTGGCATGGCTCCAGAAATCAAACCCCTATGTAAACTGGTGAAAGAGTGTTAAAAATCCAATGGGGGGAGCCTGATAGAGGAAAAGCTTTTCCACAGAAGGCTAGCAGCAAAGCCACTCACAGTGTGATGAAACTGGCTGCAGTGGCACAAAACCAACCAAGGTGGGACTCAAAAATCTCCAAAGAATATTGGGACCTAGGGCACATGTTTAGTGAAAAGGGATCAATGTGCTCTTGCCACACTGGTCGACAGACTGCACCATTGAGATCCATCCTTGGGACTAAGCTACCAAAACCTAAACTGTACTCTATGATCCCCTGGGAGCTGGAAGAACTCCATGCATTCATACACAAGAATCTGCAATGCAGGTTCATCCACCCAGCAAGGGCCCCAGGTAGCCACCCTAGTGTTATTACAAGAGAAAAAATATAGCTTTCTCTGTTTGTGTATAGATTACCACAGGCTTAATGCAGTCTGTGTGGAAAATATGTACCTCTTGCCATTCATAAAGGACATTTTAGCCCACCTAAACAAGGGAAATATTTTTACGAAAGTGGACTTGTGCAAAGCATATTACTGTGTCAGGATTAAAGAAGGGGATGAGTGGAAAATGGCCTTCAACTGCTCTCTGGCCTGCTTCCAGTTCAGAGTGCTTCTTTTTGGATTACAAGGGGTCCCTGCTGTGTTCATGCAGTTGATAAATGAAGTCCTGCATGAATAAGGGGGTGCTGATGTATTTAGATGACATTCTGATCTACACCGAAACAAGAGACAAACATGTTAAGCTCATGTGAGCAGTGCTAAAGAAATTGTGGGCTGCTGAGGTGTACGCTAAACTCTCAAAGTGCAATCAGAATGAAATCAATGCTTGGGATACTGGATCTCACACAAGGGTGTGGAAATAGACCCAGAAAAGGTTAAGGGGATACTAGAATGCCCCCCCCCCCTCACATAAGAAAGCAATTTCAAAGCTTCCTGAGGTTTGCAAACTTTTACCGGCAGTTTATTACTTCTTTTGCACAAATTGCCCTACCCATCACAAACCTACTAAAGACAAAAGGGAAGGGAAACCTAGCCAACCCTTGAGATGGACTATGGAATGCCAGGCAGCATTCAAGAAACTTAAGTGGTTGTTGACAGTGCTCAGACACCCGAACCCAGATGCTCCATTTGTAATCCAAGTGGATGCTAGTGACATAGCTGTAGGAGCTGTATTGTTGCAAGAACCCCCCCCCCCCCCCCAGTGTGCCTACACCTCTAAAAAAAACAACTGATACAAGACCAGAGGTGGGCAGTTTGGGAGAAGGAAGCTTATGCAGTTCGGTGAGCATTACTAACCCGACGGCATTTCCTGAAGGGATCTAAACACCTATTTGAAGCTTCAACAGATCACAAAAAGCCTTAAAAATCCTGCAGAAGTTATTCCTAAGCAAGCCTTAGGGGTTTTTTCCCTTAGGGGATTTTCCCCAGGAGGAAAAAAATTTCTAGTGGATGCCCTGTTCAAACTACCTCAAAACAACAATGCCAGACCCAAAGTCACCAGACCAGTCATTCAGTCAAACCAATTGGCAGCAGCAGTAATCATGAGGGGTCATGGGGAAGCTGAACCAGACATCCCGGTGAAATGCTAGACAAACTGAAAGCCTCCTTAAAAGATGATGAATGGCAGATGGCCCATAAAAAACAGTTCACCATCAGGGATGGACTGGCCTGTGTAGGGATAAAGCTATATGTCCTGGCCCCCCAGTGACCTATGATCCTACAAAATTGCCACAACTCAAAAGCAGTGAGGCATTTCAGTTTTATAAAAACCCTACATTTAGTCCCTCCAAAAAGGTATTGAAAGCTATGTGGCCAGCTGCCCAGTCTGTGCTTCAGCCAAAAGATGGCCAGAGAAACCTATGAGGCTACTACAATCAGTGGCAAACCTTCAAGCACCTTGGAAAGAGATCTCTATGCACTTTATAGTGGAACTACCTGGGAGTGTAGAAAACACCATGATTTGGGTGGTTACAGACATATTCTCAGAACAAATCCATTTCATTCCGTGCCTGAAAAGCCCATCAGCCCACACTATGGACAAACTAGTTCTGCAACATTTATAGGCTTCATGGTATCCCTGATTACATCATCTCAGACTGGGGAGTACAATTCACTTTGTGATTTTGGCATGAATTTTTAAAATTTATGTAAACCACCTAAAGCTTAAGTTCCTGCCATCACCCCAAATGAATGAGGGTGTGTGAGAGAGCCAATTCAGTACTGGAACAATACATCAGATACCATATTAATTACCAATAGGATAATTTGACTGATCTTTTGCAATTTTTAGAGGTGCATATCACCACTGGTTTTACTCCTTTTAAGGTAGCTTTGGGTCAGGACCTTGTTGCAATCCCCAGCTACCCTTGGAAAAACCCCAAAAACCCATTGTTACTAGAGTGCATACAACAATTGCAAAACACGTGGCCAGTGTTAGAAGAGGTGTGAGAAGCCTACAAACATCAGACTGATAAAAAGCACACCAAGCCAATGGAATTTAAAGTGGGTGACAGAATATATCTTTCTACAAAATACATACAGTCTACCCAATTAAAAAAAATATTGGACCCCAAGTACATAGTCCATTCCCTATCACAAAATTATCAACCCAGTCACAGTACAACTAGAACTGCCAATGAACCTGAAAAGAATCTACCCTGTGTTACACTGTAGTTTGCTAAAACCAGAAATCACTTCCACCTCCTTTGTCCACCTCCTTCCACACCACCCCAGCCGACCTCTGTCGCGACAGATTCTCCAAGTGCGGCATCATGGCGACCAGCGGCCTTTGCCAGACCATGGCCACCTCTTGCGCTCGGAGTTGCGGCGGCTGCTGAACGGGGAAAAGGGGTCGTGTGGCGGTGGACGGGAGGCGCATCTGGACCACGGGCGATGCCCCTGGTTCGTGCCCGGAGGGACAGCGGCCCCTTCCCTTCCCTGCCGCAGCAGTGACACACTTCCAGGCCTGACTCGGGCAGGGGTCTCAAGGGGGGCCCAACCTCGTCCCTCCAGAAATGCCGACCTTCTTCACGCCAGCTAGCGGTTGGGTTTATTGTCTTGTAATTTGCAAGTTTATGTTTTTTTGTACGAAACGTTCTCTCCCCCCCCCCTTTTTTTTTCTACAAAACGATTAAAAAAAAATAAGTAGACCAAACGCGTTACAATTTGATTCGTTAAGTCCATTTTTGTTTCCTGGTGGCGCTACGGGACCCCCTCCTCCCTGCATTTTCATGACTCCTCCAAATAGAATTTGGGGGGGGGGGACGGGGAACGCTCAAGTCTTTCATTACAAACTATTCCCCTTCTACATAATGAGGAAGGATCAGGAGCAAAGCCTGCAGAAACAACAATTCCACGGATATTAAAAAAAAATAAATGACTTTCTACTTTCCTGGATTGCCGCTATCTAACAGAGAAAAATACGCCCCTGATTCGGATCTACGGTTAATTTTTTTAAAAAAATAATCCTTTGCTCAAGGAGCTCCAACGCCCTTCGGCCCATCCTGGGACACAGATGCTGCTCCAGGCAATGGGGTGGGGGTGGGGCTCTCCCTCCCCAGCCAGAGGTCAGGCCAGGACCCACTCAGATGCCCACCGTTCTCCACCAGGGAAGGAGTGGAGCCATCTGGCACCAGGCTGGCTTGGATTGCCGCTCGCTTCCCCCCCGGGGAGCTTCTTTTCGGTTGTCTTTATGGGGGACGAATTCTCCTTGTGATCCAACTCGGATCCGAGAAGTAATGAAACTGTTCAGACAACCGAGGGCTTCTTGGGGGGGAAAAAAAAAGAAAAAAAAGGAGCGGCTCTCACTACCTTGCACCGCGCGTCAATCTAGGCCCTGAAGGATTGGAGGTCGGTGGCCCCTCTTGCCTTGGCACTCTGTAGAGACGAGGAGCTCGGCTCTCTCTGCGCGTCTCCTGCCACAGTTAGTGTCCGGAAAAGAGAGGGGAAGCCGGGAAATAAGGCTGCCCCTTCTGGGTGTCCTGCTGCAGCTGCTCCTTCAGAGTCGAGATCTGTGGGTGTGGGGTGAGAAAGGCCCCTTCAGCGTGCAGGCAAGGGGGCCCAGGGGCGGCAACAGCAGCAGCAGCAGCGCAGCTGGGCCAGAGTCCCCAGGAGGGAGGGAGCTCACCTGCTCTTCCAGCCCTTTGCCTCCGGGACGGTGGGAACCGCTCAGGCGCTCGCCCTCCTGCCACTCTGGGGCGGCTGCTTTGCCAGGAGGTTTCTTCCCCCGGGTCTGCTCCAGCTCTGCCACTTGGGCCTAGGCCAGACGAGAGAACGTTGGCATTGACGTCCATCTGGCTCCCTCAAGGAGAGATGCCCACCAGCCCTGTGTCCCGCCAGCTTCTACTCTCAACTCTCTCCCTTCCGCTGACCTCTGGGGAGACCGAGGATCCCAGTCCAGCAGGCCAGGGAGTGGAGGACACCACACACCCCCCACACACAAACACACTGCCGTTCCTCTCCAGGAAGCTGGCCAGGGCCGAGACACACACTCCTTCGAGGCATCCACAGGGCAGGATCCGTTTGGTACAGGCAGAGACTGCCACCCGCTCGGCCCCGTGAGCACCGTACCTCCAGCTGCCGTATCTGCCGTTGGGCTCCCATCAGCTCTTGCTCTGCGCCCGTGAGGGAACGATCCAGGCGCCCCTTTTCCACCGAGAGTCGCACGGAGTCCTCGTGAGTCTTCAGCTTCTCGCGCTCCACCTAGCAATCCCACCACGCTTCAGCTGCTGCACGTTAACTGCCCCTCAGTTAAAGGGGTGCTCTGTGAGCCCGGTTCCCCCCCCCCGTGCCCAATTCATCCCCTCCCCTCTGGAAACCTGCTCTTGGTCCGTCCCCGCCCCTCCGAGCCTCCCCAAGGCCTTTCCTCTTTCGCTTCCCCCCAAAAGCCGCACGGCTGACCTTCTCCAGGGTCCTCCGCAGGGCGCCCTTCTCTTTCTCCAGGCGGAGGGACAGGCGCTCGGCTTCCCGTTTCTCGCTCTCCAGCTGGGCCAGGGCCTTCTGCAGACTGCCCAGGCGCTCCTGGAGCAGACGCCGGTCCTCCTGCACCTTCTGGAGCTTCCGCAGGGCAGCCGCCTCCCCCTCCTGGCGCTGGCGCAGCAGCTGGAGACGGAGAAGAGGGCAGGCGAGGGAGAGTTTCCAGCTATGACTTGCCCCTGCCCGCTGATCCCGGGAACGAAAGCAGCTCTCGTCCTACCGGGACCTCAGGCTCTGCCTCACGGCGAGGAAAAGCAGGGCCATCCCTGCAGGCTCGAGCGACTCACCTCTTCCTGCTGCCTCCCCAGGCCCTCCAGCTCTTCCTTCTGCAGCTCCAGCTCGGCCTGCTGCCCCTTCAGACCTTGGAGGCGCTCTGAAAGCGCCCCGTTCTGCTTCTTGGCTTCCGAAAGGGACTGCCGGGCTGCGTCCAGTCGCTCCTGAAGGGATATACGATGGATGGGGGCCCGTTTCTCTCGGCAGAGCGACGGCCACCTTTGGCGAAGGAAGGCGCTGCCGATGGGGCCTCGGCCTTTCCGCTCAAAGGACACACCCACCTGCAACACTCTCTGCTCGTGTGCTCCGGTTGCCAGGGCCTTCTGCAACTGCAGCAGCTTCTCCTGGGCCGAGACGGAGCTGCTCTGGCTCTCGGACAGGGTGGCCGTCAGCCCCTGCACCTTCTCCTTCAGGGAAGTCTCAGAATTGGCAGCCTTGGCCAGCGAGAGGTTGAGCTGGTCCAAGGAGTGCTGCAGCGCACTGGCTCTCGTCTCGCTCTCCGTCACCTGGGGTGGCAGGAACGAGCCAAAGTGAGGCTGCCTGGCGGTGGGGCAGCCTAAGGAACTTCTCTGTGCTCTTCAATCAAGGGGGGGGCGGTAGGACCGGGGTAGGGCCGGTCATGCTGAGCCCCCCCACTGGTCACACGGGGACCTCACCTGCCTCTGCATGAGGGTGACGCGCTCCTGAAGAAGCTGGAGCTCAGCCTGGCGGTCGCTCAGCACCACCTTGGCCCGCTGCAGTTCCCCCTCCAGCGACCGCCGCAGGAGCTCCAGTTTGGTGTTGCGGTTCTCCGAACCGCCCACGGCGTCTCTCAGCCGTCGTTTCTCCACCTCCAACTTGGCCTCGTTAGCCTTCATCTTGCTGAGTTTCTCCTGGAACGAGTGAGAAGGTGGCAAAAGTGATCATAATTGCCTCCGGCTTGCCTGGCAGGGATAGGCTGAGCTGATCTGGAGATGGCCGGCTGGGAAACAGCCGAGCTCTTTGGGGAACACAGCTGGCTTTGCTGCCACCCCTCCGCTCAGCACGCGGCACGGCGGGCTGGTTCTCGAGCTTGGAGTTCAGGAGACAGAGCTGGGATGGGGAAGCCCTCCTGGGACACGGCAGAGGAAGCCAGATGGGAGCAGCGGTTCTTTCACCTCCACCCTTTCCTCAGATGAATCCCCCCAGAAACCCTTCCACAAGGCCACTTTCTGAAGAGGAAGCTGGGTCCCCTGCAGACCCACCTGCGTGGTTCTCCGCTCACTGGCGGCCGCCTGCAAGTCGTGCTCCAGCGCAGCCAGCTTCTCTGCCTGGGCCTTGCGCTCTCGCTCACTCCACCGCAGGGTCTCCTCCTGAAGCATGCAAGCCGTCTGGGCCCCAGTCAGCTTCCCATCAAGACTGCGCCTCTCTGCAGAAGGAACGGCACCCGGGCTGAGGAATGGGCTCCCCGGGGCTGTCTTCCCCTTTCTGTGGGGCAGGCGGGCAGCTCTGGTGCCCAGTGGGCCAAGCCCGCATTCCTCAAAGGCACAAACCGAAAGGTGCCCCTCCAAGGGGAAGATGTCACCATTCTGCCTTGGCTGCCAGATGCCAAAATGCCACTGCATTTTCTTAACCACTGCCTTGACAAAACCGACAGGCATTTATTCGGGAGAAAAAGGGGCTTTCATATTCTCATCTTCTTTCTGGAAGCATCCAGTGAGAAAAGCCACATCCAGAAGAAACGGAGAGTGAAAGGAAGCCTTCGCCCCAACTTCTCCGTCCAGGAGCACAGCCACTTATATTTCTCCCGGGAAGAGAGAGAGAAGAAAGCTACCTTCCTCGCACGCGGCGACTTGCTTCTGCAGCTGCTGCACACGGCTGCCAGCCAGGTCACGCTGGGCCTCCGTCTCAGCCAGCTGACACTTCAGGGAACCCAGCTGGGAACGAGCTTCGTCCTGGATCCCGAAAACCAGAAGAAAATGCAGATCAAGGGGTTTTTTTTTAGGGG